>JAEMWC010000441.1:607500-615000 GCA_016490735.1 Pachyseris speciosa
TACCGTTGGAAGTCTCGTTCTAAGTTCTCGTCAACTACAACAAATTTACACTGAAGCTATAACGTGCCATCAACTCATCAAGTACTACTTCCTTCCAAGTCTTCAAGCAACGCTTTGAAACGATACATAACTCAACGGAACACTAAAATGCCTTAGTTAAGTGCTGCTGGAACCAACTGAACACCTGACAAAAACCTATATACAGCCATTAGCTGCGACTGCAAGTAGCTTCACACATTAGTTTCTAAGTCTTATACTGATTATTAGTAGGCAAACTCCGCTAAACACAAAACGATCACTTGCACTTCTTCAGCTGAACTTACACTTACAGATCTAAAACATAAATATATAAAGGATCAAAAGATAAATGGAAATTCCAGAGAAAAATTACAATACATAAATTACATAAATAAGTGGACAAAGTATTTATATATATTTATAACTAGTTTATCAAAACAATACTCTGCAAACATCTTCTCATCGAATTCCCCCTTAAAATACGCCAAAAAGCTGATGTTGGTTCTAAAAGCACAACTGCGCTCGCTATTACTTTGGTAAGCAAGAACTTTTTCCCATTATCTTATTTTGTATAAAGAAAATAAGCTCTGGCCTTGAAGCGAAAGCAGTTAGTAGCAATTAATCACGAATTAACGGCGCTATGTCCAGCATAGCGCCGTATTGCTTACTTATGCACGACTACACAAAAATAAAGCTGACATGGCGGAGGCCAGCTTCGATTATCACCACAAAACGCTAGCAAATAAATAAATTATTCTATAACACCCGAACTTTCCTACGAGTAGGGGGGGGGGGAGAGCAAAATGATCTCAGCATAAGAAGATGAAAGCAAGTGCGAAACATGCTTTAAATTTAAATCATATCACAGTCTTGCTGAAGACTATTTCTGATGACAGGCCAATACAAATATTTTCAGCCTTACTTAATATGTACATATTTAGTCATTTCCGTGATAACAAGATTCATGGTTATATGAAATTTGATGTCCTATCCAAGTATGTCATTCCTCAGAAGACTGGTAGAGCGTTTCTCTTCGGACAATAAAGTACAAGCAAACGACAGTCCGAAGGAAAAGGAACAAACTTTTAAATGTATCTTGCACTTTTCCTGAACAACGAATTTAAGCGAATTTCTGGAAAATTTCAACGGCGTACATTTTTTAACTCCTCCGATATATAGGCAAATTTTTGCTGCTACATATATTTCGCTTTTTGAACTTTTGCTTTCAGGCAGAAGAGCGAAATTGATATAATTAATTTTGCACGCGTACTTTACTCCGGTTCGGTCTTCCGATTTCAATGTTGGACTGACTGGCTGACTCCATCAGTCTGCAAAAAAATGGCCACCTAAGACCACAGAGCCGTATTCGGATGTTACTTCCAGGTTACCTAAGGAAGTACATTGCCAATAATAATAATAAAATAATAATAATAATTTCACATCATGTTGATGTATGTGTCAACAACTGAATGTGAAAACCAGTGCAGGAATATATTTCCTATGTACACAATACGTGGAGACATATTTATCATATAATCTCCTCTAAAACACTGAAGGCACGCAATACACCATTTTGCTAATGATCAGTTCCTGGTGAATTGTGGGTAGATCCAGTCCTTTGTGGGGGCAAACGGTCAAAATTACAATTTCAAATTACGTCCTAAAGTGGCCGTTTGCCCCCACAAAGGACTGGATCTACCCACAATTCACCAGGAACTGATCATTAGCAAAATGGTGCATTGCGTAGTGACCTCACGTGCTTTACTTTTTAGTGTCCTCGGAACTGTCCAAGATTAAGATCAAGATCAATTTTGTTTTGTTAGAGTCGATCTTTACGATGATCAATGAACAATTTTTCCTAATAGATAGAGGACAACACTGTGCCAACCAAGAATATCAGCATTTTCACCAAAACTTTGCGGAAACAAATCTTAAATTCTGGTTCCATGATAAGTATGTCAAAAACACTTCTCACTTCATTTTGCATCCTCTTTTGCTAGCGGAGGAAACACTAGTTTTCCTACAATCAGACTAGACCAAGATGTTTCAGAGACGATCCAATCTCAGAAACTGTCAGTTCACCTGTTACTGAATTATGATAACTTGACATTCTATGGGACCTTTTCCATCTTCGTTTTAAATTAATAAGTTATATTTTATTAGTTTTAGTTGGAAAACCTTTAACTATTAATGTAATGAACACCTAATATTAAGTTAACGAATAAATATGTTCAGTAGTTGTAATAAGTACTCTGAGAAAAATATACGACTCAAAATGCCAAGAAAGTAAGTTTTTTTATCAAATAAAATAATCATTACATTTGTCGGTAATGTTAATTTTTTTCTGATGAACAATAGATTTAAGATGGCCCCACCACAAGTTAGCTATCCACACAAGCCAGAAATTGAACACAAAACAGTTGTTTACTGCAATGCTGAAAAAAGTTGCCGTTGATTGATTTTTATGCTCTTCCTTAGACAACCAAACTAATACATGGGGTACAGAGAGGACCTCAGGTACGCCTGCTACCTTGGTGCTCTGTTTGGTAAAGAATGCTTAGATGATACAATACAAAAAGTTAGTACAACCAAACAGTGCAGGGCCATCTGAAAGGAAACCAACAGTGTTATAATATTCGTACCTCAAAATGTTCCAAACACCTTACAGAAGCCAGATACAGGTACAAAACATACACAGTGGGATGGTTCATCGTGCAAAGATGTGGATGACTGTTGCTCCTGAAGGAGTAGTGATATTCTTGACCTATTTTACTACTGTTGACAAACATAAGCCCAGTGGCCTAAGGACCCAAAGTACTTTCAGCAACAATTTATAAATTGGGTAATGTGAACTGCCAAGCCTGGGGACCCATTTCTTGGTATCCTTGTTAAGTTAACAAAAATGATCTCCCTCCTCTTGACGAAAATTGTACACTCTACTGGTAGGGTCAGAGGAAACGAAGGTGATTCCGAAGGTTTACTGGGAAATTAAAGGAACTCAGGACTTTCGATCCATAACCCCCTCCCCCTTCAAGTTTGATGAAGTGTCTCCATTCTTTGTATTGTTGTAACAATCGATCCTTTGTGATAAAACTGTAACAAGTAGACTAGGCAGAGTAACACACGTCTTGGGATCATCGCTCTGCTGTTGAGAGATAGGAAAGGGGGGAAGGGCGGGGGTGGGCGGGTTGACTGGGTGAGACGGTTCTCTCGAGTCCATATGAGTATGGTCTCTTGAGTGTCATTTACCAACCCTGCAGGCCACTGGGCTCCTCACCTTCTAACCTCTCAACTTTGAGCTTGAGGTTGTTTGGAACAAGTTGTAGTATCAAGGAAATAACACGCATGGTTTAGGTCTAAACAGTATAAAGATCTTTTCAGGCAAATTCAACCTTTTCACGAGAGCCTCTGTCATCAAAGATCTTGGTAGCCTCCTCATCATCAAAGTCTTCCTCCAGTGGCTTGGTGGTCATGTCTTTGTAATAGCTGATACTCTTGCCTCTGTAGTATTTGGTGCGGTGTCGTACATACCATAATGCCATGAGCATAATGGCAATGAGGATAACCACTCCAATAATAATACCAGCTACAACAGCACCGGAGACACCTTTCGTTTCAGATTTGTCATCTATAAAATAAAAGGGCATTTTTTAAACTTGTCTTTTTGAAAAGCGGTAACTAGTTGAGGAGGAAAACTATAAAAGAAGACCTCCTAAGGCCTAAATGGCAAGGTCATTCGTGCCCTTTTGACAGAAAGTGCAGTCAAAGAACCTAGTAGAGTTCATGCACTTACAATTTTACCCCACCTCCTTCAGTATTGAAGATTCTTGTGGGGTTCATTTAAAGTCCCCAGTGGTTCTTTTATGTCTCTCAGAGTCGAATTAAGTGATAGTAATGTGAGACAGGACCTACTGTTTATTGTCCTTATCTGAGAAGACTAGAAAATCTAACCATTTGCAGATATAATTACAAAGGCAGCACTTTCTCCTCAATTATTTAAAGACCCTGAGTGTTGGTCTGGCCAGGGTTTGAACCTGTGACCTCCTGTACAGTAGTCTGGTTCTCTATCAACTGAGCTAACCAGTCCATATGAAGAAATGTACAAATGCACCTATGATTTGGCTCAGGGCAAGATGGTAAATAACATTACCTGTATTTGCTGCCACAATGCCCTTGTCTGACGGATTCTGTGTTGCAGATGGGCGCTCTGTTTTCTGTGTTGTCCCTGTAACTGGTGCCTTAGAAGACTTGACAACAGATCCATTGGATTTGGTTCCACCTGATGGCTTCCTTGTTGGCGTTGAGGAAGTGGGACTGGGCCTGGATGAAGTTGAAGTTGAAGTTGTAGTTACTGGGGAGGTTGGAGTGGATACAATGCCAACCCCCGTGAAGGGTGTCCCTGTGCAGTTAGTACCATCAGCTGTCCTGTTCATGCCACTGGGGCAGTGGCAAGTGTGAGACTTAGCAATAGCTAAAAGGCAGAGATGACTGCATCCACCATTGTTATCTTTGCATGGATTGCTGGCTGAGGAGACAGAACAGTACAACAAAACTCACATTGCAATTTCAGTTTTAACTGTTAAGCTAGAATCCATCCTACCTAGGTGTTTTTCCATTGTCTGTAAAGACATTGAGGCCATAGTTGATAATTTTTCTTCTTAACTTTCTGCTTAGAGTGGGCACGAAATGAATATTTAACAAGTCTGTATAATGAATGATTAAGATTTCATGACTTTCCAATAGGCCAACAAAAGTGGTGCTTCGTGGCTAGAACTAAATTTGAAGGGTGTTCTGCAAAAGGGGCGTATATCACTTTTTTTGCCTTAAAATCCAAGATATCTCTAAACTCACTCTGCTTTGGCATATAGACTAGAAATGGTGTCAGAAATGAAGTTCTATACTTATTTTGTGATTAGAAAGCTAGGATCCAAAGGATTAGCTTATGACTTTTTCCCAAAACTCAAGAAACGAAAACAAAAGGATCTGATGCATGATTGATTTCTTTTGTTTGAGTTGGTCCAGTTGTAGGCAATAGTCATATGATAATTTGCTGAATCCAGGCCTTAAAATCACAAAATAAGCGCAGAACTTCTTTTCTGACACCATAACCAGTCTGTATGCCAAAGTAGAGTGAATTAGAGGAGATTTTGATTTTAAAGCATAAAAGTGATAAACATCCAATTTGCGGAACACCCTTCATTTATTAAGATATTAGATGGCAAATTTAATGGCAGGTGCAGAAGAACCTTTGGTTTTCCAGTGATTTATAACAATTCAGTAACATATTGACTCAAATACTTCCTGAAATGCTAGTGCAGTCTTAGAAGTATCAAAATTAGCTCACTTAAATCCCAAAGAAACAACTCTCAAAATGAAGTTAAGAAAATGCATCCTTATTTATTTGGAGGAATGAGTTGTAAAAATGTAAGTAGCGAACACAACAAAAGTTAAGTTTGTTGGAACTGTGTATATGCAGGGAGAGAAAGGTAAAAATTATCAAACTGTAAAACAGATGTGATCAGAGATTCAAAACGTAAAGCTTGTGGGATGTGGCTGGAGTGACAAGGATACCTAACAAATTGGCCATGTTCTAAAGATTGGAAAAAAATTGTTGACTCAAAAATGGTCACCTTGCCAACTTTCACACTGAATAAAGGGGATTAGTTTCTAAAGAAACTGTGGTGCTGCGTTGGTGGGGGAGTGAAACACGAAAATTTGGTTTATCAACGGAGCTGATCATGTAAATTGACCACCGTACAGGGATTCGATTAGCTGACGTTTCAAGCGTTAGCCCTTCGTCGGAGCGAATCGAGGAATTGTGGCTTGGGTATGGTTTATATACAGAAAATGGAGCTACGCTATTGGTGGTAACATGGTAACGTGAAAAACAGGAATAAATTAATTGAATGAAAAGTGCTCGTTGATACCGTGGGGATTAAGAGTGCCAATTTGAAAGATCAGTTTTTGCTCGAGATTTTTACGGCTTTCCGTGGTACCTTGATGTAGGGAAAGACCGGAGATCGACATGTGTTGTTTGGAATGGTTAGGGAGATTAAAATGCCGAGCGACAGGTTTGGATGCGTCTTTGTCATCTTTCTCAACATCACAAAGATGTTCTCGGAATCGGTCACCTAGTCATCTCCCTATTTCGCCGATGTATAACTTTTTGCATAATGAGCAGGTTATGCAATAGATAACATTTGCAGAGGTACACATGAAATGATCAGTGATCTTAACAGATCACTTAGGGCCCGATATTTTGTCAGTGTTTTGGATGAAAGGACAAGTTTTGCATCACGAGCGGTTTATGTACCAGTGTGCACTACAAACCCACCAATTCTCACAGTTATTTGTTATATTCATCTTCACATGCATTTCATGTCAAAAACGCCATTCCCTATTCTCAATTTCTTAAACTTCGACGTCTATGTAGTGACGACTCTGATTTTTCCAACAAATCAGAGGAAATGTGCCATTTTTGAGAAACGTGGCTATCCCGATTCTGTAGTTCAATCGGGCCATCACCGCGCTCAGCAGATTGATCAACAGTCAGCACTACAGACGTCACAAAAGGAAAAGAATGACAGAATTCCATTCACCCTCACATTTCACCCGCATAATACCCCAGCTAAAGCCATCATTCTTAATAACTTTAAGATACTGCAAAATGATCCAGAAACTGCTAGAATCTTTTCGGAACCACCCCTGATTTCATTCAAATGCGACAAAAATGTAGGTAACTTTCTAGTTAAAAGCGCATTCAAAACAACTGAACCTGGCACTTTTAAATGCGCGCACTCGCAATGCAAAACTTGTCCTTTCATTCAAAACACTGACAAAATATCGGGCCCTAAGCGATCTGTTAAGATCACTGATCATTTCACGTGTACCTCCGCAAATGTTATCTATTGCATAACCTGCTCATTATGCAAAAAGTTATACATCGGCGAAACAGGAAGACGACTAGGTGACCGATTCCGAGAACATCTTCATGATGTTGAGAAAGATGACAAAGACGCATCCAAACCTGTCGCTCGGCATTTTAATCTCCCTAACCATTCCAAACAACACATGTCGATCTCCGGCCTTTCCCGGCCTTTCCCTACATCAAGGTACCACGGAAAGCCGTAAAAATCTCGAGCAAAAACTGATCTTTCAAATTGGCACTCTTAATCCCCACGAAACAACGAGCGCTTTTCATTCACTTATTAATAATTTATTCCTGTTTTTCACGTTGCCAATTGTTACCACCAATAGCGTAGCTCCATTTTCTGTATATAAACCATACACAACCCACAATTCCTCGATTCGCTCCGACGAAGGGCTAACGCTTGAAACGTCAGCTTATCAAATCCCTGTATGGTGGTCAATTTACATTATCAACTCCGTTGATAAACCAAATTTTCAACTTTCACACTGTACAGTTGAATTGGAGCTGAAACAAAAGCTTTTGAAAAATTGTGAAAAATAGAGACTGTATGG
>JAEMWC010000441.1:620000-627500 GCA_016490735.1 Pachyseris speciosa
TCCTAGGAATTCTCAAAGCTATTTCGCAAGGGAATGTTTCCCAATTCATTCATGAAACACCGCCAATGTTCTTAAATGTTCAAGAATGATCTTGAAGTGATTTCCAATGCATTAGCAATGCACTGGAAACGCTTCACAAAGCTTGTTTAGAAAATTTTTAAGAATAATGAAAATAATTCAATTCACCTTTGGAGTGACAAGTAATGTAAACTCTGCATTCGGTCAACAACGATTTAAGCCCCAGCTAAATGATCCAATATTTTCATCCAACATCGTTTTGGAAGAGTATCTTTGACCGTTTAGCCGCCAATCTCAACATTGCATTTCAGTAGCTTTTCCATGTTTGATCTGGGTCAAAATATTTTCAATTAACATTTCGCGTTACGAACAAATGTTTGATTGTTTAGTCACCCCAACCAAAAGCTTTCGGTCACCGGGATCACTAATTTGTTAATTACAAAAGGCAATCGAAAATTGTTTTATCTGACAAGATTAGCGTATTTCCGAGCATTGAGACGGCACGAGAGAATGATTTAGACACCCGTTCTAGGAATTCTCATATGCTCAAAGGCTCTTCATGGTTGCTGTGTAAAAATTTTCGCTTTCATTCGCTGACACTTGATGTTTTCACGTATCCAGATGCTAAATAAAGGTCAACAAATGATCATGGTGTCATGTTCAATCAAGCATAACGTGGTGAGAAGTAAAGATAATCATCTTCTGTGAAATGCGCCTCCGACAATTTTCAGCTTTGAAAGATTTTGAATCTTCGACAGCCTCTGCAAAATATACCTCACTTATTGTCTTCGTTCTGAGCTGCTGTACTACGAGCAAAATAATTTTGAACAAACTTTGGCTCACATAATGTGCGTTTTGTTACCACATGCAAATAAGAGGATATTTTAATTTGTTTCGTCTGTATGCAAATTCTTGGCGTCTGCTCACAGAATATCTGCACTCACAGGACCAGCTAAATACAAACTAATAACAGTTTGAGAGCAAGGTATGATAGATTTTTATTTAATACGTGGGAACAATGCCGAAGGAAAGAAGGACCACAAAAGTTTGTTCGTGACAATGCTTTGAATGTCTGCATGTCATTAGCTGCTCATTAGTGGTCTTCGTGGTTAACGGGGAAAACACCATGGACATGAAAGGTCAACTTTAGCCAGGTTAACCTTTAAATTCTGCACGGTGAAAACTAAATTAGCTGCCTCTACATCTTGTTAATTTAGAAGTTGTAAAATATCAAGTAGATTTCTAATTAAAAGCTCAATAATTTTACTTTCAGAGCATTTGCTGCTCGATGAGGTCACACAGTGCGTGTTCATTTTGCTGACATTTTCAAGCTTCTTGTGTTCCGTTGGGTTGTCTGTACTAATTGATTTTTTAGAACTAGTTCTGATGGCAATTGTTTTGTGAATGTTTTTCAATGCGATACTGCTTCACTGAAATGAATTGTGAACATTTTAAAATGTGTTGCAAATGATTCAAAATGAATTCAAAATGATCTTCAATGCATTTCGTTTTCATTCGGAAACGTTGTCAATGTTTTCAAATGCATTGAAAATGATCTGTAATGCATTCGAACGTTTCCAAAATGCGTTGAAATGGAAAAATGGTTCAACAGAGTTTTCGTTAAGCCTGGCTTTCCCAAATAGGGTCACATCTGGGGGAGCAGGGTTGGTGCAGTGGTGAGAGCGCTCACCTTTCCCAGACTTGGTGTCATATTAGTGGGCTGAGTTTGTTGGTTCTCTACTCTGCTCAGAGAGGTTTTTCTGCAGGTACTCCAGTTTTCCCCTCTCCCCAAAAACAAACATTTAATTTACGGTATTTGATTTATTTAGAGTAGATTTGATTTAGAGGGCCGTACGTTAGAAAACTGTAACAGGTTATTGCCTCTCCCTCCTTAAATAGAGCTATTATCATTGTCATTATTATAAATTATACATCATCATCATCATCATCATCACTCCTTATCCACACCAAGGGACACACAAGGCCTCTTTGGAGGTTTCCATGACCAATAGATTAGCTAGCGGATCTTGGTAAGGTGGTCACATTCACCCAAATAGGACGGACCACACCACCAGCAACCATCTTCCCTCCTCTTTCTAATGACTGTGTGGGTTCATTTTCCTCTTATCCAAGTTTTATGTGCAGAGGCGAAGGGCACCAGGGGCTTTGTGGTCCAGTATGGGATTTGAACCACTCGCAAAAAAAAAACAATACTAAGCACACGTTACTTTTGATGCAAACCTCTCCGATCTCTCAACTTGATTTACTTCATAGTTAAGAGTTGGAATTTTACAGCTGCAGCACATTTTAAAATTGCTCCATAACACTACCCAAAAACCCTGTGTTGTGCATCTTCATAATAAAATAATAAACAGAAGTTATTTTCAACCAAAACATACCTGTGGTGAGGATCCACAACTATAGCCCTTGGATCATGAATATTAGAACTAAAGAGGGTGAGTCGGTTTGAACCATCAAGCTCTGCCACCTCGATCAAGTTGTAGCCTCCATCAGTCCAGTACATTTTCTTGGCAATCCAGTCAATAGCAATGCCATCAGGAGTGTGAACACGAGAAACAATCACTTCGCAGTCGGCTGCAACAAAATTACAAGAAATTGATGTCTGGTCCTCTATCTTGCAGAAAAGATACCAAGTTTAAACAAGCAAAGTGTTAGCGCGATAGAGGTTTGAATAACCTCATTCAGCAATTTCTCTACCATTCATTTCTTTTGAAAAAGCATAAAACAGTTTCCCACTTGCCATCAAACCTTCCGCGACCTATCAGAAGCCCTGCTTGGGGATGTTTGGAAAGTGTATGATAACAATTACAAAGCCTGTGAAGACTGTATTTTATACTAGGCTTAAGTCTCATCGGCATACAATTTGCTCCCTCCACTAAAATATACTTAAAAGCACTGCCACAAAGACCTCAAAGTCTTGTTGCATAATAGATGACTGTTTCAACAGGCAAAATAATCATTACATTACTATCAACTTTAACCAATATCAATACCAGTGTACAACATCACAGGGTCATGCACTGCTATTTGTGCTTATAGATCACCTGGTTCAGCTGTTGGGCCAGGAATCTGAGCACGACAAATCCTCTCATCTCTCACATCTGTCCAATACACATAGTTTCCACGATAGTCATAGTCAAGTGCAACAATTCCTTTCTGATTAGTGACAATGTCACGGTAGTTATTCGCTAAGGAGCCTCTTATTCCAAGCCTACGAATGCTGTGCTGGGTGGAGAAAAACAGGTATGGGGTATCCTCTGTGTGAATGGAAACAAAAAAAAAGTAAATATTATTGTTAAACAAACTACGTCATAATCTGCTAGTCGAAAACAAATATTTCATAAAAATTACCATAAATGATGGTATTTGATGTCATCCTTGATACCATTCTCAAGTTTATAATTAAACTTTCAAACATAACATGCCACTCTCTGCTTTATTGTGCATGAGTAAAAGGATAGTCCATGTCCTAGGACATGCCTAACAATCAGGCCCAAGTATGTTCAAAGAGGAGCTAACGTTATTCAGTAAATAATTAAAGGGGCTTAGTTTCTAAATAACCTGTCAGGTGCTGTATCGGTGGGGGAGAGAAACAGGAAAATTTGGTTATCAATGGAGTTGATAATTTAAATCGACCACCATACAGGGATTCAATTAGCTGATGTTTCGAGCGTAAGCCCTTTGTCGGAGAGAATTTTAATGTTATTCAGTAGACATTAGTCTCTATCCAATGGATACACTTGCATTAGTTGCAGTACACTTTATCTGCTGGACAGTGACTTGTCCACTGGATTAAAAATAACCCCCTTTTTGAATAACTGGGACCAGTTTTTAAAGGAAGTGAATAACTTACCCATGGCTCTGCATGTCTTTTTGTCAGCATCCAGTTGATACCCTGCTTTACAGGAACACTTGAAACTTCCTTTTAAATTGGCACACATTCGTTGACTACACTTACCATACTCCTTACATTCATCAATATCTAAAATGGAAAAGAAGCCATTAAGGTAATTCCTCTGAAATAAAAGTGACAATAGATTTTTGCTCAAACTTTGTTCCCTGGATATTTATCATATGAGAACTTCAAATTTGAAATAAAAAAGGGGGGTGCCCATGCTCATTTTAGGAGCTGTGAGGCATTGAAAATGCCCCACTTTTGTATTATTTGATGCTTATTGTCAGATTTTATTTCAAGTTATTGTAAAACTTTGTGAGCCAAAACTCACAAGAACCCACGTACATTAAACTACAGTCCATACATTATGTTGGATGCAATTAAACATTAATTTTTAAGTCTGATTTAGACAGAAAGCTGAATCAGTGATTAAAAATTTGAACCAAATTTCTTGACATGGTCACTAAACTGCAAACAGAAAAGTCCACAGTGTATCTGCTATTTTACTTAATTATTTAATTTTCAGCAATAGAAATCAGATCAGTCTTTTCTCACACAAAGCTTATGATTAGTTGATCACCATGACTTGAAAAAAAGATGAGGTACCCAATCTCATTGGTAAGCTATAGCCATTTTTCTACTAACAGAGCTCAATTTCAAGGCAAATCTGCAATGTTTTCAATGTGCGCGTGTATGAGTGCACGCTAAATGATGCCATAAATTATGCGCAGTAAGGATGCGTGATGCAAATGTGAGGAATCACCTTAACTTAGATGACAATTCTTTGAGAAGTAAGCAGAAGCTTTTTCCATTTTTTATCACAACTTCTTTAAGCAAACAGATCCATCAGTTCAAATACAAGAATAATTGAAGGCCTCGGGGCATAACCATCCTATGTCGAATTTTGGGTTGTTTTTTCGATTTTGCCTGGATTTGCCCGAATTGTTGCATGTAAACTGCAATTCGATTGAAAGAAGATGTAATGCAACTTGCAAACCACTCCCATGGAAGGTTGGTTTCTTGGTGTAAGTAAGAAAAAATGCATTTCTGGATTCTGGATGAATCAGTCAAAAAAATACCATACAATGTGTTTCCATCGAATTGCAGTTCACATGCAGAAATTCAGACAAATCCAAGCAAAATCGAAAAACAACTCAAAATTCGACACAGGATGGTTATGCTCAAGGGTATTCTTTGCGTGAAAGACTAAGTGCCAAATGCTCGTAACCGATTTAAGAGAACACAGAACGTTTCTGTTCAGTTAGACGTAATGCGCAATGTGTCGTTTTTGCTTAATCATAACACTCGACAATCTCGCTTGGCACAAAAACAGTGCACAATATTCGTGGTTGACTTAAAAAAAACAGCACACAGTAGCCTTGGTTAATCTCAGGTCAGCGCGCAGAGATTTTGTCCGACCTGAAAACAGCACTCACTCCGAAGAGATTCAGGGTTATTGTTGGGTTTAGGTTGGACTTAACATTAGGGCTAGAGCGTCGTCTAGGGCTAGGGATAGGGTTAGGGACATGGTTAGGGTTAGTGTTGATGTTAACGTCAACGCTAGCGTTAAAGCGCGGTTGTTTGAGTCCGAATCAGCTTGACTTAAGGGTTCGTCCGAGTCGAAAACAGCGCCTAGTTGCCTTGGTTGACTCTAAGTTCTTTCGGAAAGGCTTTGGCCGATATAACACAGCGCTAAAGTCGGTTGTTTGTCTTAAATACAGCGTACATCTTAAATCCAGCGTACAAAAACCTCAGTTGATTCTAAATCAGTGCGCAAAAAGCTCGCCGACGGCTGAAAAATCACAAAATATTAAAGACGGCTGTTTTGACTTGAAGAAACTTTTTGCCAAGACAACTCCTATTGGTGACCTACAGCAAAAATTTGAGTTAATCAGATGTTCTAGAGCAAAAATTAAGAGTCCTAAGAGTACGCTGTTTTCCGTCATGTTTCGTTTACTCAGAACGTTGTGTTGCATAGTAAATTAAAACTTGCGCATGGTTTCGTCAGTTGAAACGTTTTTGATGGATTCATTTTCATCGTCAAGTGGAAAACAATGGAATGAAAATCTTATAAAAATTAACGTAAATGACGACAGTGAAAGAATTTGACAGAAATACTTAACTCTTTTGTGAAATTAACTTGGCTCCAAAACGTTAAAAAATTTGCATGAAATTCAATCCCTTTATCACGCGTGATGGATTGTCTCATCACAATGACTGTAGTCGCGCACAAATGTTTATCTCGCGTGAGAATACTTTTTGCTGTAGTTTATTAGCCTCCATAGAAGCAAAAAACTTAGGCGATCAACGCAAAAGTGATCTATGTGTTAAAATTCGACAGCGTGTTTACCAAATATTCATTCTCACTTGTTCATCAGTCACGGATATGTCACGAACCAACAAGCGCGGATTTTTTCCGTTTTGTTTTGTTTTTTTTTTTGGTTTTTTTTTTTTTGGTTTCACTACTGCTTAAGTTGTGTTCATAACTGCGGCGATCGTTCACGTTATAATCCGTTGTTTACGTACATCTGATTCACACAGACAAATCGGGAGGAGTATCGCTTAATATTGCTTTGAATGTTTGCCGTGCGCGCTAATGCAACTTTTCCATGGATTGTGTTCAAGATACTCATCGAAAACGGGCAGACTTCACTTCGAGCCGAATGAATTTTCGGTAGCGTTTCCGAAGTTCGACCAACTATTTCACGGCTAACAGTAAAAGCAAGCTGCGATTTCATGTCACGAGTGGTTTCAAAAAATGCGCTCTTCAAAATTAATGAACAATGGAAACCTCGGTGCAGCAGCTAGACAGTTTTCAAAGTTATTTTATAAGGTAGAGTTTTTACTGAAAACAAGTAATAATCTGCCCCAACCCACCGCCCCCCCCGCGAGAGGTTTTGACTTCAGACAGCGCCCTGTTTGACCGCAATGAATTCTGGGATCATTGTCTGCTCCAAGTGCGAAGAACAAGAACTCTTCAAACATACACTTTTCGCCTATAAGTCCAAAAACCACTCTCGCTTTCCCAGCTTTTAGCACCGCAACCTTTGAGAAATGGAACAAGACTAGCAACGACGCGCCGCTTTTGAGGCGAGAGTTGTTTTCAGAATTTTTCCGCCTGGCTTCTACTCTGTACTCCAAAACGCTAATATCTCATTGTGATTTGGTAAGCACAGAGAAAACGCTAACTGGATTCTTTCAGAAGCGTTAAGAACTTGCGGATCTCCAGACTTTTCATGACGTCTTTCGATCACCAGGCGGGAAGGCAAACCGATAATGCAGTTAATACATAGCGATCCGCAACTCCAGCACTCACGTAAGTTTCGTATCCGATGAGCTTAATCGATGTTTTAACCGCCAAATTTATAGTCTACGTCACACTATCAAACAATCCTTTCTACCTGTCAATCATTTCACGTCCAGTTTTAGTTGTACTCCTCACAAATGTTCACATAATTCACGTATGAATATTAATACGGTACGCATACAAATGAGCTTCACTTCAATTGAAGGCCTCGGAGCATAACCATCCTATGTCGAATTTTGGGTTGTTTTTTTCGATTTTG
>JAEMWC010000441.1:632500-690855 GCA_016490735.1 Pachyseris speciosa
AGCTCATGAAAGTTGGGCGTTGAATTTACAAAGTCCTTTGAAATGAAATGAACGTAAAGGCGAGATTTTAAGCGATGAATTTTTCTCACCTTCACGAACTCATTCAACTCTTTGCTTCCTCGACAACGTTTGAAAACAAACATCTAAAGCATCTTTTACACTCAACTGAAGATGAATCTCTTCATAAAGTGTGTTTACGTCAAAATCTTCGCCATCAAGGGATTTGTTAATCCCCTAGATCTGAATGATTCGTGTTGATTTAACTTGCCAAATTACCGATGGAAGCAAGGAAAGCGAACGGAATAGGTATCACTGAAGACTGCAATCAGTCCAGTGGATCTTACACGGTAACAGCCAATGACAGTGTGTGAATTTTCGTGTGACTATCCTTGTGCTTTTTAGCGAACAAAGAACCTCTATTCATTCTCTCTTGGCGCCCATCTTTGAATTGTCTTTTCGGTTGGGCTGTCGTGCAAATAAATGTTATTTCTCTTTTGTGAAGAAGGGTTTTTGAGTGGTTTAGAGGGAGAATGAAAACAGCGTTATCATAGTAAACAAAAGGCTGAAGATTTTGGCACGGATGTTGAACGAAATGGGACATCGTGGATGTAACAGCCGGCACACAAGCCATTTATAAACCGGGAATTTTGAAAGTTTTTGGTGAGTAAATACTCTGTTATTAGAAATAGTAACAGTTCTACAATTATAAAAAAAACTTGTCAACGGCGCACTAAAACTTGAAAGAACAAAATCATCACGTAACAGACCGCTCCTTGAGCTGGCTAACGGCAAAGTGTAATCCATATCGGCCGCCGTTTGTATCTTGAGGTCTTTGAATCGTCAGTAGTTCAACGGTTGTAAAACTACAGATCGAGTTTTAAAGCTCAACTTTAGGTCAGTTATTCGCCAAGGCTTCAATTATCTTGAGTACTCTTAAGTGAATTTAAACCTGTCTAGAATGACATTACATGTAATTTGCTAATGGTCACTGACGAAATATTATTTTTGTTTTCAGACATGAATCAAAAATACAAGCTGCGGAGCGGGACATTGTTGACAACCTCACCCACGGACAGCAAAGGAAGCTCCCTGAGTGGCACAAAAAATTAAATCAATGAGCTAAGTCCACTGTTTGCCATTTTTCCTTTCATCTTGTTCCAGTTCCTGTAAATTTTAGAATTCAAATGTATCGATAATCTAAGATCAGCTTTCCCATGAATACACAAGTTTGTAACATAATTTTTACATTTTTAAAATATTTTTCACAATAATATTATAAATTTGTGATTCAGACAACTACGCTTAACATTACCTGATACTGTGTACGTCAAACTTTGGGAAAAACAAATCCCGTTGGCCCATGTAGTTTAATGATTCCAAGTGATTTGTCATCTGTGAAGTGTCATTTGCTTATTGTAAATAAAATTGTTGGACAGCTTCACATCAGTCTCATCCTTTGCTTTCATCACTTAAAGACTTATCGTAACATTTTTTTTAAATTTAATGGCCGTAAAGGTTTTAGATGCTCAGGAGAACTGCTTAAAATTCATGGTGTAATTTTGGGATATACATGTATTTAGGGAGACAACCTCTGACTTGGAATTTTTGGGAATTTCTACTAGGAACAGCAAGGCTGGGAATTCCTAGGAATTCCAAGTCCTGTTCCATATGGCCTTGGATTTTCTGGGAATTGAGAACAAGTACTATTAAAACTGGGAACTCCTAGGAATTCCTAGGAATTCCAAGTCCGAATTTACCGTGAAAATTCACACCTCTCATTCCTAGGAATTCCTAAGATTTCCTAGGAATTCCTAGGAAATTCTTTGGAATTCCTAGGAATTCTCAAAGTTATTTCGCAAGGGAGAAGGGATTTGACTCTGCTTTGGAGATGTTACTAACCAGGGTTACATTATGTCTGCGATGCAGGCTAGATCTTTAGTCGACAGAAAAGATTCTTCAAACTCACCACAGCCAGCTTCATCTGATCCATCTTGACAGTTCCATGTTCCATCACATCTTTGAGTATTTGGAATACAGCCCCCACTAAGACAACTAAATTGGTTGCTGGTGCAGTTACTGGCTGCTATAAATGGAAAATGAAGAACAAGAGTAGGCTGAGTGAACAAAATACTCTTTTATTTCAGTTCAAGACCATTGAGAGTCTTTGGTAGTCTTTATATTCTTGGTACACGAAAAATACTTCGAAAACCTATGTTGTAGTAGATAGTTCTTTCAGGTATGAAATAGATTGTTGTGTTCATTGCATTATCACAATTAAGGCTAAGTGTGAAATTAAATTATTGTAACAAACTTACAGCATCCTTGCTCATCAGAGCCATCAGAACAATCCTCTTCCCGATCACAGCGCCAGTGACCTTGGATGCAAGTTCCGTCAGTACAACGGAACATTTTCGCTGAGCAACTTGTGCTAGGAGGTCTAGTATTTGGGCATCCTTCCTCATCAGAACTGTCCGGGCAGTCTCCATCTCCATCACATCTCCAGCGAAGAGGGATACAGTTTCTGTTACGGCAAGTAAACTGGCTGCTGCTGCAGGTCTTGGCAGCTGTACAAGAGAGAAATGGGTAGAAAACTCAACAACAAAACATGGAATACAGGTTATCCAATACAATGGACACTTTTCTCTAAGGTTTCCACAGAACGAACCAACAAAGACCAGTTGTATTACCTTAAAATCTATGTCAATTAACTGATCAAATGTTAACCTATGTCAGTGATCAGCAAGTGACATTTCCTTTAGTTGGCAGTTCATGCATGTTTCCACTTACATTAATTTTGTAGATGATATATGCTGCAGGAAACAGTGATGACAAAAATAACACTTGTAAAAAAATTTAATAATGAACATTTTGCACAGCTTTCCTGCATATGAAATGAGATGTTTCATGCTCTCTCAATCTTCAAAATAAAAGCACTGTTCGCCTGATCTTTGCAATTGGTTCACAGAAAAAAACATAATCATAAGATAATCACAAAGAGCAATTCTTACAACATTCCTCGCTTGTTTCATCCGAACGATCTCCACAGTCATTGTCTCCATCACAAACCCAGGACCGTGACACACACTGACCATTGCCACAAGTAAGTTGACTGGATAAGCATGTTATATTTCCTTCAGCACCTTAAAGGGAAAGGCTTACATACTAGTCACGTTTCTTGCATTTTCGAGTTTCTTTAACCAATCTACAATCTAATCTTCCCTTATTTGGTACTTATAATTGATGAGAACAGTTATTGAGCAAGGGCTTCAGGTGTAAATGCTAACAGTCTCTCTCTGCTCTCATGCAGCAACATAACTTGCTAAGCCCAATATAGCCTGCAGCTGGTTCACAGCATCCTCCCCTGCAATAAGACCTCACCCACCTTGTTTCCTGGGAAAATACAACCTCACCACACTATCAAGTGGCTGCAGTAGTCCTTTATTCATGGTCACATACTTTCTAGTCTTTCTATCAAGCACTCAAAGTTCTTCCCTAGTCCAACAGATAAATAGCTGCTGAATATCTCAGTTGAGATACAGCCTATGTATTGATTGCCATTGTGCATTTCCAGAAAAAATCCATACCACCGCCACAGAGGGAATTTAGTTTAAAGGCTTCGGGGCTCCTTCCAAGATCAGTTAAGGTTTTGAATACTGTAGTAAATAAGTCAAAAGCTTTGCAAATACTTAGCAAACAACAATTTGTAACATTTCTTGTTTATAAATCAATGCACGCACGCAAGGTCGAAAAGTGTTTTTGCTCGAAATTCCTAACGATTCCCGGTTCGATGATGATTTCCTGAATCTTGTTGGGTTGTTATTAGAGGGTTTGTCATTTCTCAGTCCTTGATTCTCATTTCTCAATCCTCAATACTAGTCAAAATGAAAGTCACCAAATGTAAGAAGAAGCTCACATGCGTATTCATGCACTTCTAACCCAAAGTGCTTTCAAGAAAATTGTAATTACTTTTCTTTCGTTTGTTTTTCACCAGTGCGTTTAAATTCATTAAGCCAATAGTTACTTGTGTTTTGAGAACACTCAAGCAACCGTCTGGAAAAAAAAAACTAATTATCTACCCCCACCCCTTTGGATTTTTCTGGGGCTTTGGCTCCCCAGCCCCCAGGCATTTCCAATTTCCTTCCCTGGTGGGGGTATAGATATTTTCTGAAAACACACATTACAACATTGGTTCCATTTAGCTCTGACTGCAGCACCTTTCTCAAACTTCTGAAGTATTCCTTGGTCAGATTGTTCTTCACTTCCTCAGACTTGAACTTAACAGTTTCCAGCACACCCAGGTATTTGCAACTCTTGCCTTCATCCAAGGTTTGCTGTTGTTGTTGTTATTGTTATTATTATTATTATCATTATTATTTTTATTATGAGGACTTTTTATCGCACCATTAGTTTTATTGGTGGTTACGTTTTCTTAGATCATCAGGCTATTTCCCATAGCCTTACATGTCTAAGATCCTTCTTAAGATTCTTGCTGTGCCCAACAAGCAGGCTTTCTGGAGTAGGTTGAAGATCCCAGGTGTTCCTATCTTAGCAATCCACATCATCAAGTTTTTTGTCACCGCCCCAAGTGCCCCAACTACAACTGGGATAACAGACACGCTTCTGCAATTCCACATCTTTTGTATTTCCATTTTCAAGTTATTATTATTATTATTATTATTATTATTATTATTATTATTATTATTATTATGACAGTGAAAACGTATGGATGCCATATGGATCCCTATCCAGCCAACCTGAGGCATCGAACCTAGGAGGCCCTAAGGCTAACAACTCTGTAGCTAGTATAATATATAATATATAATAAATAAACAAAAATTATTTTAAAAAGTCTCTGTTCACTCTTCTGCTATCCTCAAGACATCACTTTTAGTGTGCGGGTAATGTTCAGGGTGTGCGAGATGACGGCTCTCTGCATCCAGAGTAGAATCTCTCCTCCTCGATCCCCGAACATTTCCCTCATAGCCTTGTCTACCTCACTGGACCACCCTCCTAGGACATCTAAGATGATGTACTGCCGAATGTCATATCCTGGGAACTGCTGCTTGAGTTCCCAGCAGAGGGGCCATACTTGGTGGTCTTCTCTTCTTGTTTCTTTTCTCTGTTCTCTGTTCTCTTATTATTATTATTATTATTATTATTATTATTATTATTATTATTATTATTATTATTTCATACCTGCTCCTGCACACTTATGTTCATCTGAACCATCCCCACAGTCATCTTGTCCATCACACTTCCATCGGCCTATGATACATTTGCCATTCGCACATTTGAATTCTTTGGGACCACATGTTATGTTTCGATCTAAAGAAAACACAAGTCAAATACAAAATTTACCAAACCCCTAAAAATTACATAATAAAGCACATCCTATTACAATTGTGTGAGCAAAGAACAATGTCATGTCTGCCTGTGCTCAAATGTAAAATCAATCCCAGTTTTTGGAAGGCTGATCGATTTACTTGAAAAAACATGGTAGCGACTTCTTGACATGTAAATGTTACTATGCTACAACAAATTTATACACCCATAACCAAAATCTTTGGTACATTAAATAATGCCAAGATCAGTTTCAAATTTAGGGTGGTTTTTGAAGAAGTACACTTGTAAATTTTTGCATAAACTTTCCAGAAATGAAGTCCACTCTTTGACAACATAAAAACATCCACATTCTTCACAGGCAAATGTAACAAAATTTAACATGCAGGTACACTGCAAATAGATCTGGCCAGTTCCATTTGGAAAACAAAGTCTCAAAGTGATCTGCAGCTAAAAAACCTAAATTGTATCATAAACAAAATTAATGTAATTGTCATGTGACTAAAACCTTAAACATACCTTTTCAGGCAAGATTAGGCAACTGACTTTCAAACAAGCTGGCACAAATTATTTTACAGTGTCCACTCAAAATGGTAGTCTAAAAGGACTTCAGATGTTTTTTTAAAAGACTTCAAAGATCAAGATCCTCTTTGCCAGGAAATTCATTTTCAATACTGATAACAATAATTGTTCAATTATTGATTACAAGGCAACCTGTACAGTAAATACCTACATTATCTCATTTTTCATGTTGTTTGCAGATGAGAGAGTATAATGTTAGAAATAATCAAAATAAACAGTTTTTCATACAAAAATAAAAGCTTAACTTTTTTAAAAGTTAAACTTAGAAGTTTCAAAACATACCACAACTGCTCTCATCTGATCCATCAGAACAGTCATCATCAGTATCACAAACCCATGTCTGAGAGATGCAACGTCCATTGTTACAACGGAACTGGTCTTGACGGCAGGTCCGAGAGGCTAAATCAAGAAAACTTATGTTTAACTCCTCATTAACAAGAACAATTTAATTCATTGTAAACTTCAGTTTTACTAGATACATTTACATCTGTATGGTATATCAGTGCATATATTTACCAAATGTATTAAGCAGTGAAGTTTCCAGCCTCTTAAGTAAAAAAAAAAGTGTTAAGTTGTAGCTAGCATGATATATAGTACCTTGCCTTACAAGCCACTGCAGGGTGCGACAAAACCTCTGTCCGATTGTCCAGGACAAGTAGAAGTTTGATTCAGACAAGTAAATTTTTGACACAACTTGACCAATGGACAAGCACATTTCTCTTATTACCCGCAAATAATAAAACAAATGAAAATTAACACAAAACTTTGCCAAGATATAAATTTATCCATTCATGAAAAAATGAAGGTTCTTACTTTACAAAAGAAGCCAAAACAGTCAAACAAATTTTAACAGCATGCTTTGTTTCATAATGGTAATTGAACTGAGTGGAGTGCAATTTGGTCTGAAATCATAAGTATGATTTCAAAATCAAATGAGCGCACAGCACGAGTTTGATTTGAAATCATAAGTATGATTTCAGACCAAAATTTTTGTCAATATTAATGTTTGTTTATCAATGAAATTTGATAGTTTAGTATTTATTATGAAAGGTGTTCGTCATCATGGTTTCAAATGATAGCTGAGTTAATCTTTTGTCTCACCATTGATTCACAAAGATGTGGATCCACATCTCTGTGACTCAATCATGAGACAATGAGTTACAGAAAGGATGCGATTTAGAATAAAAAATGGTGCAGTTTGGGAATAAATTGCACTGTTGAGAGCCAATCAGATTGCAAGGATCACCAGTGATTTCAAAATGGGTGTAATAATGTAGATAAACCATGCCTGTTTAGATTTATCTCAGTCCCAAGCCCCAGACAAATAAAAAATGACTGAACCTCAACAGATAGTGTTGTTTAGTTTTATTCCAAAACAAAAATAAGAAAAAAAGCATCTCTAATTCTAAGAAGGATGAATCCAAGGAATTTTCTTTGTTATTGTTTAAAACATTTTGGATAAGCACTTTTGGGCTTCGGATAACCAAGTTCTTCCTGATGGTTGTCTGAAGGACAGGTGAATAATGACATTTTGGACGCATGACCTGTTGAAGCCATTACATAATTTTTGAAAAAGAATAAAGTTGCTTTTCATTAAAAATTTATATCAGATTAGAATGATTTAAAACTCAATTAAATATCACAATCCATTAACACGCACCACATTTAACACACTGAATACCAAATGAAAATGAGGTAAATACTTACGACAATCCTTCTCATCAGAACCATCTCCACAGTCATTTTCTCCATCACATCTCCACCGAGCTACAATACATCTTTGATTGGCACAGGAAAACTGATTTGCCGCACAAGGGTACGGTGTAGTTGGTGTTGAAGTAGTTGCTAGTTTACAGAATGAAAATGTATTTGGCTTGTTAGCTACAACAGTTGAAAATCCTGCAAAATTATAAGGGATAAGGAAATCTTGGGGTCCTCACGTAAACAACCATTTATTCAACGAGAGCTTTACAATTTGAGGGCAGGTGACTATTTTACACACAAAAGGATTCAATGTTCGTCAATCCGCCATGTTGGAAATGGAGAAAGTCCTGGGCACTAGTTGCCCCATAATTGACGTTTTTGCAGTTTTACCTCAACCAGTTTTCCAAAGCGTGGGAATTCTAACAATCTTTGATTTAAGTAAATAAATAAACTCTCTATGGGATATACCAAAGGTTCTCATTCACGTGGAAAATTATAATGGCCTGAATCCATCTGCCCGTTTGCCCTCACAAAAAATTGGCGGGGAACTTGAGAAATTCCGATCATTGTTAGCTGTCGGGTTCAGATCACAGAGCCGCAGGTACCGTTTAACAAAACAGAATCTTACAAACTTTAGAATGCATTTCTGCCCCGACTTGAGGCTGACGCAATAGCACGAGCTCGAAAGCTGACCGTAGTCAACTTCCTCTTGATTAAAACATGTAAGGTCAAGTAAGTTAAGTAGAAGCAAAAATATTCATGAAGTGACTGAACGAAAGCAAAACAAGTTGCGGGAAGTTGTTTACCACCGGAACATTCAATGAAATCTTTGGAAGCGAAGCTTTAGCGGACGTCTGTAACCCCGGGAAAGTATGAACAGAGCAAATACGTCCCTGTACCTTATGACTCATGAAATAAGCGGCGCGTTTTTCCGCTTCGTATACACGAAGCCAATATTTCAAAAGAGGGCAAATTTCAAATGCGGTATTTTTTCCCGTTCCTCGTTTGTTGCCATCATCTCAAATGAATTAACTTACGTCTTTGTGTAAGTTCAACTGGTCACATGGCCTAATAACGATTACTTTGCAAATCAGTAATCTTCAAACAACGGTCAAATACGTACTGTAGTAAAAGCGGCGTAGAACGCGCGCTAACAATTGTACACTTTTGTGATACGATTTTGTCACTTGTTTAATTCTGTGTTATGACATCAAGACTGCCCTGGACAAGAAAAGAATCAAAATACACCGGACGGCAAAGACCGGAGCAAACTCAATATTGACATCCAGTGACGGCAACGAATAGTAAAATGTTGAAATATTCCTCATCAATGAAAAAGCAATGTACGCCCACGACGATGACAAAATTTGCATACATTTACGAATGGTAATCGTCAATGAACTCGTCACCAAGTCGACGGAATAAATTGTAGTCGTTTCTTTCTTTAGACCGCCTTTGGAGCCCAAAAATAAAATACGATACGAGCCTTAGTCCTTTGTAAGAAGTCAGAAATAATTTAAACATTCCGTAAATAAAGCAACTTAAGTAAACGTTGAAGCTTAAATTGGTACACACCTGAATGGGATTGCCGCCAAAACAGAGGCCATAATATAGTAAGCGTATAAATTCACTGGAAAAGGTTAAAAATATTCAGAAAAATCCAAGAGGGCTTACCTTGGTTTAGTAATGAAATTAAAATGTTACCTGGCGCTTAAAATATTTTGGATTCCAGTCAAGATAACACAGTGCCTCGAAACTTCAGCAGTAAAGGCAATAAACAGGCGTCTTCAACACCAGACGTTTTTGTTTTCGCTTCAAATTCTACTCCCAATTTAGGGCGTAAGTTGACTGGAATTTTCAAAACTTCTTCATTTTCTCTATGAAATGGGAATGTGTTTAAGGCAAATGGCTGTGATTTACATTGTTGCCGACTACACGTGGTCTTAATGCGTTCAACTTACCAGAAAGAGAGGAAGTAGTGGCAAAGACGCAACCTGCCACGCACAACACCACAGCGTTGACTAAAATACGCATTTTGGTCTTGTAAACGACGAAAGGCGACCAACACGGTTTCAACCTCACAATTTCTTATTTTTTAGACGCTTCAAATAGTTTGTTTTCGTTGTCAATTTTCGATTTCGGAGTCTCCACGAAAGTGAACTTTGGAATGAACGTGTACACCGGCAAACTGATCAATGAATGACGCCTGAATCGCGCCTGAATGTTTTGTTGACAAACTGAACGCATGCTCGAGAGCATGGCGGGAAAAATGATGCAATCCACCTGTTTGACGCGTGATGGATGGGGGGGGGGGGGGGGGGGAGGGGTGTGGTATGCCGGAAGATTATTTATAATGTCATTCAAATTGCAAAAAATATAAGAAAGGTGAAAGGAAAAGAGTGGTATTTTGAGCATCTTCGGTGGTATTGCTTTTGACTTTTGTTTAATATACATTCTGAACAGATTTTTACTGGTTCAGTGGTAAAAGAGCTCGCTTTGAAATCACCCCTGACTGCAGACTGACTCATTTGCCTTTGCCCGAGGGATTACAAATGATCATGAAGTTATTCTGACAAGGTGTCTTCTAAAAAAAAAGCGAGGTGGGATAAACTACAAATACTCGTTTGCTCTATTTCAGTGTTAAACTCCGTGTTGAAAAACATCCCCTCGTAATTTTTATGAAAATTAAGCTTCCACCACTCATAGCAATCAAATTCGTGCTCCCACCTTTCTCTCCCTCCCCCCGGGCAGTACATTATACGCTTTGACGCGAGTAGATTTGTTGTATTTACCCCGACATGCCAAGACTGAAAGAGGTTTACCCGTTCAACTTGTTCTTTCGAAGCATGTGCTTCAAGATTTCAGAAGTGACGCACAGGTGAATTGGAATATTGGCCATTTTTGGGTCACGAGACGTTGGTGGATATCAATAAAAGATCTTCCGTAAGCTCTAAACCTGCTTCATTATCAACCGGATGTGAATTCCACGCACCAAAAAGCGCTAAAATAATCTGTAAAGATTTTCAAAAATAGCCTCTAAGCAAACAAACTACCTTTCGAGCTATTCCTCAGTTGATGACCATGTGCATGCAGGAAGTCACTTTCTCGGATTCATCCATAAACGCTTTTTAAATATTTATATTGTTGTAGCTCGTGAATTTCTCGTGACCCTCCTAGTCGCCTACATAACTTATATGATCGCACGAAGCAAGGGGTATCTTTCAGCATAGCTAATTCATCGCAATATAGAGACTTGCGCCTTGTAGTTTGATGGCCAGAATCTGGCGATGGTGATCATACCGTGTCGTCCCAATTTTGCGTCTTGCGTTTATAAATAGAAATAATTTTATTGCTTAGGGGAAAATATTCACCTATATAAATAAATATATATATATGTTACGTTGCAGCCTCAATTTTTCGTTGTATTAAGCGGAGCTTTTTTAATCATTCATTTATTGCCATCATTAGCTGAATTTCTAATCCATTGGTCTGTTTTAATTTGCAGTTATGAAAACTAAAATGATCGTTCCAAAATATCATCAACCAACCGCGGCCGAGATCTAAGGAGTAGGACATAGCAACAAGAGACTTCATTTACAATGCTCTTTCTCTCTTAAGTACATAAACATAACTTCAAATGTTATATCAAGATTGATCACCATGAAGTTGCAACACTTATAAATCACCAAGCTCCACAGCCAAATATAGTACACGTGCTCCTGGATTTAGCAAATGTCCGTAGATTCTTAAACGGTTAACTAAAAGTTCTAGTTTGTTTCCTGCTGGCAGACCGAGTAACTGAATGACTTTATGGTGTTTTTATATCATAGTCATGCACGGTGGCCCGCCGAAAAAATGGTAAGCATGCCTTCTTTTATGTGGATAGTAAATCCTTGTGTCGCGTAATGATCTTGACCACAGTATATCTAAAGAACGTTCCGGAGACCTCTTACGCCAATCAACCTAATATTTGGCGCCAAAACAGTTCTGTGTTTACATTGTTGTCATTTCTCAGATTCCCGACGTCTCAGCGGTAAGTTCCAAGTCGCTTCTAGTGTTGTCTCAGATCATATAGATAAGTTTAGCGCCGGTCGAGGTCACATTATTTCATTTCCCATTCCCCACGTGTAGGCTGGTTTCGAAACGAGTTTTATTTTCTTTGAATGAAAAAGCTCGCCACATGCTTTTATTTTTGTTTTTGTCAAAAAACGGCAAACTACCTCAACGAGGGATTTATGAATGTGGGAAAATAGTCAGATTATGTAAATATTTGATTAATGTGAATCTTCCTGCGTCATATTTTTAAAAAAATGGTCGGTCTTCTTCGTGCTCCGGATGCCGCAAACTTGTCTCGCATCGCGAGCTTTCGTACGTCATCGTGACTCTTCGTTACGTTATCAAGACTACTTATATATACGGTCCTTTGCACTTTAGTACGCACAACGTTTGGTGGGTTTACCCATTGCCTTAGGCAATCGAGCAAAGTGCAGTTAAAACATAAATATTTTACATAATAACTATTTATTATTAATTGCATTGTTGGCTCTTATGTGGCATTGCATGAATAAGGGCATAAATGACTGGAGTGCTGCTGAAAACGCCATTTTCGGAGATGTCATAAGCACTGCGCTTATCTACCGGCAAATAACAAGCCGTATTCCATGCACGTTCAATTAACTGGTAGCAGAAAAAAAGACTTATGACACGCGCTGAATTACAGGATGTCCTATAATTTGGATAATCGCTAACAATTTTACTGCATTTCTGTGGTAAATTTTTGCATAACGAATGACCTTTCATACCCCGTCGGATGTTCTAACCACAAGATGGTTCAAGATTCGAAGCCGACCTACGGGCCATTTGTTATCTTTCAGTTATATTGAGGCCACAGGCTACTTACCAACACGCACCGTGCTTGGCCTATCATCAGTAGTTTAACGTTTCGGGAACTGTAATGAGCCAAGTTGACTGATTAAACTTTGCCAACATGAAAACGGTGGAAACGTGGATCAGCTCATGAAGACAAGATTTTCAGATGTTATGTGAGGTTACTCGAATCACTGTGAGTTACGAAAACATGTACACCTGTACAGGACCCGGAATTTCCAGCGCCGGGCCCATCCAAGCTCTTCGTGCAAAAACCGTTGGAATCGCAAGAGTCGAAAATGCCATTGCTGGTTGTTCACCATTCCTTTATTAATCGAAGTGAATACAAAATTTCAATGAATACAACGTTAACGTTCAATGCAGTCCTGAGATTCTGACTGCAGCTCAAGTTACACCATAACTAGTATATCGGAAGTTCCTAACGTGGTCTGGTCGATCCGGGATCGATCACGAGAATCCCGTGCCTCCGCGTTTGAGGCACAATGTGTGACCATGGCAATTTAAGAGAGGCTGCTTGCCGGTCGAGGCTTTGCAAGGTGGCTCAAAGTGATTTTTCGGTATAACTACAAAAAAGTAATAAAAAATATTTGGTATGAAAAGGTTAATTGAGTCGCAACCGAGCGGCATGTTAACCAAGCTGCTGGAGCCTTAACGAGGCGTGTTATGACTGAAGCAATTTGAAGTCTTACGGCATGGATCCCAAACCCGTCACGAACGTAAAAACACCCCCAAGTTTATTTAGTTCTCCCTCCCCGACAGTTTCCAGGTACCTATTTGTACACCTGTACACGTGAAGACGATTTGTCAGGAGCCGAACTTCAGTTCTTGTCTACGTAGATAAACCGAAACACGACTGCATTGGACCAAAGTGCCTTGTTCAATTGAGGAAGCAACGTGACCACGGAAGAAAGACACCTGGTTGGACTAAGCAAGTTACAGAGGTGTGTCCAGATATCCGCTAATGGAACTGAGTGGAGAAAATACTTCGCCTTTACTCTCCGTCGACAGTCAGTCGCCAGATTTGCGTGATCTCCAAAAACATATCATGTCGCACATATTGCACCTCAACCGCATCTTAAACCACTAAAGCTCTCTATATTGGTCTCTATTTATCAATACATTGTGTTTACGAAAAGGACACTTGAGATAAACAAACTTGTCAATATACTGAAACTGCCGTATAGTATGACGTCGCAGAAACAATCATTTGAATAGCCGCTGCTTAAAATATTTGACGCTTTAAAGTCTTAACAACGTAAACCCTGGGCTCCTGAGTAAACTCATCACTTACGAGCGAAGCACGATCGCCTCGAGCGAAAAAAAAACAGATGAAGTTACCGATTAAATGTCTCGAGGCCTTTTACCGCTCTTTATTCGGAGGGAAATAAAAAGTAAATAAAAAGCGAGTCAACTGAAAGGCTCACTCAAAATCTACTAGGTGGTTAGGTGCAGGCTTGTGGTACAGCGATATACCTTTACCAGCTTAGCACATGAAGCAAAGACCGACACGGGAAATGTATATCGACCGATCACTGAATTATTTCCCAGTACGAAGTTGTCAGCTGCCTACTATGAAAAACACACTCCATGATATCGTCCATATCTAGCTTCGTAAGACAAAAACAAAAGCAGCTGAAAAAACCGGGGTGCGAGTGCGTATAGGGCTGGTTGTAAATAGCCGTTCTATTATTGTTCATGCGGCGTTAACTACACGTATATACTGGCTATATTTCGGTCGCAATTTTCTCGTTAGAAATGTAAGTATGGGTATACTAAAGAGAGGACGCTGCTAAACAAAAGAATAAATAACCGACTCAAAGCTTCCATATTTGATCAGTGAAAAAGATTTAATATCATTCAGGGTCTATCAAAGCCTCTCAGTCAATTCTTAGAATAGCGCCCACGCCGTCTTTCAACAAACTCACAGCCGGAAACAATAGCGCAAGAGGTGGCTCCCACGCCAAATAAGATAAAAAAAAAATATTGCAAAAGGGATTGTTGACTTCCCACTACTTATATAACCTGACTGAAGTTTTCGACATAAGCAGGGCTCTCTGTAAATACAAGGAAAGGCACGTTCCCAATTACAATCATTCACTCGCACCATTTTAGTTCATATCTTTTAGCCCATGCCGTTGAATTTATTAGACAAGTCTGATTGCTTTCGCATGATCGCAATATAATTACTGGATCGTTTCTAAAACACCACACGAGTATACCAGTACATACGAGTACAAACGAGTGACATACGGGTACATACAGATACATACGAGTAACACACAGGTAACATACGGTCAAATGTGGGTAATACGCATGAAATCTACAAAGTAAAATACAAGAAAGTGGATCCTTCTCCGAAATCTTCGATTTGTTATTTTTTACTGCTCGGTGTATTTATTAATTCAGTCAAGGGTGTAGTGTGGAGAGAAAATAGCATTTGAGGGTGTGTGTGTTTGCGTGTGCTACGTGTGATGGCAGTGGGGGTGATGGGACTGGTTCCCTGTTGTGACGCACGTGCCTGGTAATGCGATAGCGTGGGTAAGTAGGCCAAACGTACAGCGTTTTGAGAGGGAGCTATTATTATACGGTGAGAAAAGAGCTCCAATTTTTTTTTATTTTTTTCTCTTTTATTTTCACTTTATTTCTTATTTTTACTTTATGTCATTGCTATTTAATGCAGTAATAGGCTCACACGAAGCACCAATGGAAGGTCTCTGACCCCCATCACACACACACAAACACTCCCTCAAATGCTAATTTCTTCCCACACTACACCCTTGACTGAATTAATGAATACACCGAGCAGTGAAAAAAAATCGAAGATTTCGGAGAAAGATCCAATTTCTTGTATTTTACTTTATAGATTTCATGCGTATTGCCCACATTTGATCGTATGTTACCTGTGTGTTACTCGCATGTATTCGTATGTGACATGTATGTTACTCGTATGTATCTGTATGTCACTCGTATGTACTCGTATTCTTTGATTGCACCCACGTGATAAGACGGCCATGTTGGTGCCAAAACAAAGGAAAAATGTAGCTCAAAGTTTGCATAATAATAGAGTGAAATTCCCAAAAGACTTTTGGCTATTGTTCTTTCCACCAACATGGCCGCCGTGATGTCAGGTGCAATCAAAGAATAAGTCACTGGTATGTTACTCATATGTTACTCGTAGTACTCGTGTGGTGTTCTAGAATGGGGACTTCGGAGCAGGAAATTAATGTTGACTGGCTCTTTCCCATGCAGATTGAGTTGGAACAAGTCTTAGTCAAAAGTGTGATCTTGATATATACGCTGCGACAGGGCTTCTAAGGATTCTCCTTTTGCGCACACACTGGAAATTTGTTTGCTGAGGCAAACTGTTCTGTCATTATTAGCATTATGGTTTTGATATTTGGAAGTGTGAAGTTTTGAAGCGTAATTCACCAAAGTACTTCACGGATTGCTTTCCGATATTTTAAAAAGAGAAAATGACTATATTGAGACGCCATTAATAATTAAAAAAAATTGGTTCGACAGTAAAATGTCTCATGTAAAAAATCTCCGTAAATGTCCTTTTCGTTTTCCAAAAATGCAATGGTAATTAAAATAAAACAGTGTTAAAAATATGAATTATTGTAACTTAAAATATTATTCCTTCCTTTCTTTTCTTCTTTTGTTTTCATTTTAATTTCTTTTTCCGCTGGGCCGCCTAGATTAGCAATTGCTATTTTGCGGGCCAGTCTATTATAAGACCATATTTTTACTGAAATAAAGTTGAAGTTGAAGTGATATAATGCCAATGTCCGTAACAACTTTTATTCAGGAGCAAATGGGAAAATATTTTAGAATTGGGGTCATAAATGCTATGGTATCTAACTTTTCTGTCAACATTTGATAATGATCATAAACGCGGGGCTGATCAGTGAAACAGTGACCTTTTAAAGAGGAAAAAGTTTAAGGTAGGCATTTATCTTTTGGAGATGGACCTTTTGTTATCTAGAGTTCCAGAAGGGTGAAGTGACATGGTGGTGAGAAGTGACATGACGGTGAGAAAGAGGATTAACGATCGACAAAGACAAGGTTATTTTCAGAAAATTTTGAAGGATTATTAATTTCTGTTTCCGGGCGACGTCTGTACGTCCAAATAATTTTTACCACAAAACAAAAATTAGCAACAGCGATATCCAAGCATAGAAATAAGCATTTTTATGCCCACTCAAATTGCTTGGTTCTTTCAGCAAATATCGACTGGTTCGTTCGTCGTAATATGAATTCCTGGCTAAACTTGGGTCTACTTGCGACTCCGTTTGACCAGGGCTTGGCCACTTGCGATGACTTGGGCTCACTTTGTTCGAGATCAAATTTGCTCGCAAGTCGACGCAAGTTTTCCACCGTTTGGCCACCCAACCGGCTCAAGTCAACGCAAGTTGAGTGACGCCCATTCGTTGTTATAGCAACCCATTAGCCAATGATATACAGGATATGTAGCCTTAAATGTATTTTTTTGCGACTTGCGTGTACTTGCGAGTCCGTTTGGCCACCGAAAGCTAGTCTCTGCGCAAGTTCAGCTTGCTGCTACTTGCGACTACTTGCGAGTCCGTTTGTCCAGGGCTTAACAAATGCGTTTTAACAGATGGGATGAATGGAACAGGGGGACTGTTGTTGAAGGCACAAGTGTAATAACTGGTCACAAATGTAATAAAGTCACAAGTGTAATAAGGTTTGGTCACAAATGTAATAAAGTCACAAGTGTAATAAGGTTTGGTCACAAATGTAATAAAGTCACAAGTGTAATAAGGTTTGGTCACAAATGTAATAAAGTCACAAGTGTAATAAGGTTTGGTCACAAATGTAATAAGGGTTTAGACATAGGCACAAAAAACTTGAAAGGCATCTGCCATTCAAATTTGATGTCGTCATCAGTCAATGTTGCTTTAGTTTTGTTATTTTTCACATCATCTAATGAGATGAAGAAGCTTGTCTTAATTCCACGTATGAATTAACTACAAAGCTTTTATACAAATTAGGTACCGCTCTCAAGTGATAGCATCATTAAGTATATCCAAATGAAACAATAATTCGCTTTAATTTCGATATTAAGTGCCAACAACAAAACCGTCAGTACAATCTGGTTCATAAAAGAAAGAAAAACTGTCTACACAAAATCATGAACACTATTCAAGCACTCAATTTCCTCAACTGAGGAAGTCAAAAACAATCTGTTGATCCGGGTGTGATAATTTAATCTTGAAATTCAACTTTAACAGCGCAAGTTACAACACGACTACTAAGCTTGTTCTTTTGCTAGAAAATCTTTTTTTGGGTTATTATCTGTTGATGTCTTAATATTTAACACAAACCAGAAATATGCATGTTCTGATCGTAATTTAACTCTATGCAGTCGTCTTTTACAAAAATTTGTGGGCTTGCGGGTCTGACTTGAGAGACATGCCTACAGTGCCTCTTCCGGTCAGTTGCAGTGGGATTAATTCTGCCAATATTAGCCACTAACTCGTTATCTGCCATACTTGTTTTGAAAACATTGCATTTCCCAGCAAAGTAGACTTCAAATGGTGTTTTGTGACTTAAACCTACTCTGGGTCAATGTACACTACACTTTTACACTTTATACACTTTATTATTTTCAAGATTGCCATGTCTGCACCTAGCAGAGGCTAATCTAGGCGGGCCGTGCCTTAATAGCGAAATTACAAAAAAGAGCTACAACAGAAATTAACTAAGAAAAGAGAAGGGAGAAAGACAGTAATAAATAAAGACAAGAAAGCCGTTACATTGACCTCATCTAAAACAAAAAACACATGTACAACTACTATGTCTGTTAATTAGGAATATTAATGGACAGATCGGATTTACATTAAGAGAAATATTACGGGAATTTTTGTACGATCTCATCTATATAAAAGTCGTGTAAATCTAATTTGTTAAAAGAATTGCCTTGGTCTATCTTTTCTCATAAGAATCCTTTTGATATAAACATCTGAGCATCTGACTGAGGCTGGCCAAAAATTTTAGAATGCACTATAACAACGTACCCAGGCTGAAATTTAAGGAACGCTTATTTTGTACTCTTACTTTTTATATTTCAAAATGAGGCCAATAAAGATAAAAAGTTTAGTATGAGTACATTTACAGCCAATTACGTAGCGTGACCTGAATAACATGGTTCTTTTGCTCTTTTTCTGTTTCAAAATAGCGAACATATTTAACTAGAGAGCCTGTTCCCTCCGTCCATTCAAATATGATAAATATATAATTACCAGAGTTCAGCTTCACTGTTAAAATTAAACGTTGTCATAAAAAAGAGAGTGGTGCTTAGAACACTGCAAAAAAGGACGATGGGAAATTCAGATCATGTCAGAGCTCTGGAAAGTACATCTCTCTCAATTACAATTAAGCGGAGTGAATACCAAAATGCTCAGGCGTGACTGAATTCCTATTGATCACTCTTTACTAAATATTGCATCACTTTATAGAAGCTGCAACTATCACAGGCAACCCTTGCAACAGAGAAACCAATCGAGTCTTCGTCTCATCGTCTCAGTGCTCCTCAAAACTCTATTCAATTTTTGAAATCCTGTGTTAAAAACTTGTGTTTTATAATAGATTACAAAATATACGTTTTGATGTCTGTAGACCCAAACAACATTTCAAAATAATTTACCGTGTCTTAGTTTGTGGTAGGTAGGTAGGTAGGTAGGTAGGTAGGTAGGTAGATAGGTAGGTAGGTAGGTAGGTAGGTAGTTAGGTAGGTAGGTAGGTAGGTAGGTTGGTAGTAGGTAGGTAGGTAGGTAGGTATATACTTTGGATCCTGACATTGATGCATGCGACTCAGTGGAGGTCAAGTAACCCGACAGAGCCAAGCTACAGGCGATAATTTCAGGTTCACTGCGAGATCGTTTCTGCCACGTTTTGTGGGAATATAATTACCCGTCGAGAGCATATAATAATTAATTAAATTGACGACTCCAACTTTAGTGAGTCACTTCAGATATATTTTAATATCTCAGGTTAAAGTTTCATAAAGGTTCATAAAGGTTTATTAAAATAAAATGGATCGAAATATTACAATTGAGACTGATCTACAGGTAGCTTAGCTAATCGTGGCAGACCAGTCTATTGAAACAGAAGCAATTATATTACAGTACAGGATTTAAAAAGAAACGAAAAAAGATAAGCGTATTTGTGCGAGATTAGACAAACAAACAAAAAAAGAAAAGAAAAAAGAGAGAGAGAGAGCTTGAGATACTAGGATACTAAGGGTACTTGCAACTCACGAATGATGCATAAATGACAAAACTATTGTGATGTTAAGTGATGAAAACATTAACTTTGAATGGCCGGTGCCTTTCAAGTTTTTGCCTAACCCTTATTACATTTGTGACCAAACCTTATTACACTTGTGACTTTATTACATTTGTGACCAAACCTTATTACACTTGTGACTTTATTACATTTGTGACCAAACCTTATTACACTTGTGACTTTATTACATTTGTGACCAAACCTTATTACACTTGTGACTTTATTACATTTGTGACCAAACCTTATTACACTTGTGACTTTATTACATTTGTGACCAGTTATTACACTTGTGCCTTCTACACTGTTCAATTTGGGGAAAATAAATCAAGAAAGTCAACTCAAGCACTCAATTCCGTTTTCCTTGTTCTAGGTGGGCCCTTTAGTTTTTCAAAAGACAACTGATTGGAACTTTAAGTTGTGCTAAGCAACGCCCACGCACAAAACTGATTAAAATCACCGTGATTAGCCACAGCAACGTCGGAAAATAAGAGAAGGACCCAGAAAAACAGAGGGGAAATACACGAGTACATTACGGAAAACAGAAATGTCAGGACAATTGAAGACTACAGACTGGACAGCCGGGATAAACAATCCTGTAGAAAACATACTTAGGTAGACAGGAACATACAAGAGAGAAAATGAAACTGTATTAGAAAATTATGGCGCGTTTTTAGTGTCAAAATTCAAAACCTCGTTTCAAACATGCTATTTTTCTATTCAAATATTCGATCCCGTAATTAAAACCTAGGGCTCTTCAATTCAAATATGGTATCCTTCTATTTCGATTTCCAATTCGTAAATTAAACTTCTTGTTTAACAATTCAGATACGCTATTTGGTGTCTGAAACATCCATGGTTTCAATTCAAAGCAACATTTCTTCAATTCAGTTATGCTCTTTTTCTACTCAAACGTGCAGTCCTTCGTTTCAAAAATGGTTTTCTGCTAGCCAAACATCCAGTCGTCTAATTCAAACCTGCTATCGAGCAATTCAAATTTCCAATCGCGCAATTCAAAATAGTCAGTTTCGCGAGTAAAAATGCTATCCTTCTATTCCAATATACAATTCTTCACCGCAAATCTACAATTCGTCAATTCAAATACACTATTCCACAGTTCAAACAAGCTTTTGTCGACAGAAACATGCAATCCTTCGTTTTGAAACTACCGTTCTGCAATTCAAACACTCTACTCTTCAATTCAAACCGACAATTCTTCTATTCCAACGCGTAATCTTTCAAGTCAGACCTGCTTTTCGACTATGGAGACATCCGGTCGTTTAATTTGAGAACCCTGTTCATCACTTCAAATACTCCAACTCGTTTTCCAAACATTCAATTATTCAATGCGAACGTGACATTTGACACTCGTCATTTCAAACACGCAATCCTTCAATTCAAACACTCAAACTTTCATCGCAAACACGCTGTCCTTCGTCGTCGCCTGGAACCTAGCCCGGCCACGCATGCGTAGTAGGAAGACAAATTCACGGGCAGAAGCTGAGCTGAAGACGGGAATCGGCGCGAAGGTAAGTTGTACTTTTTGCACACGGCTTCTATTCCGTGCTCTAGAATTAGCTCTGTATCATCTTGATTTCTTTTCTCAGCTATGTCTGTCGCAAAATGCAAGGAATTACTGGACGAAGTAGCCAAATTATGTGCTCAAACTTCTCGTCAAGTATACTACTCCTCAAACGCCGGTTGTCACGAACAGAAATACACCTACTCGTCAAACGGCGGCTGTCACGAACAGAAATACACCTTCTGTTTCATCTGCCACTGACTCGTCAACTTCTGTTGCACTTGGATTCCAAGAACACCGTAGATTATTCGGGTTTAACCCTACGGCCTGTCAGACGACAAGCAAAAAACGAAAAGGGGTGAATGGTGGAACGTCGAAAAAGGTGAAACGACCCACATGGACCAGGACTTTCGTGTGCCTGGGGAATACAAGGGAAGAAAGAATGCCAACCCCCAAAGAGTACCGAGAGCTCAAAGCTGCTGATCTGGGTGAAAAAAGATTAACATTCTTCGCTGACAGCATCTCTGTTGATTTTGATAATAAATTGAAAGACGCCTTCCCCAAACTGGAGACAGCAGGAGGCTATACACTGCTGTGCGGGAGTCACACTCGATAGCTTGAAGTTATCAATCCTCCTTACAATATACCGAGACTTAAAGAACATTTTGTCGGTCAGGGGAAGCTGTTCATTAAACCCCTGCAAAAGGATCTGGACATTATCCCGACTGGCACCTCTTGGGAGGATGAAGAGGTGAGATGATTTAAAAGCAGGAATGTATAACCTGCATTTCCATGCTTTTTATTTAAGCCTAATAATAATAATAATATTAATAATAATACTGATAATAATATGATAATAATACAGTCTACACCTGTCAGATACAGAAACCCAAGTAGTGTGTTTTGAAATACCTACTTTTTTCTAAAATCATAATACATGTATTATTTTGACAGATCTTATTCAATGTATATGTGGCTTTTGGCTCCTTTGAATGTTTAATTTTTTATTTACTGGGTAATTTAATTTATTACAATTTAATGGCAAAGATAGCATGGAAAATACAATCAATATTTGACCATAATGGACACTGATAAAAGAAAAAAAGGGGGAAAAAGTTCTAAAACAGCTTAACTGAATTGTATTTTTCTTGAAATTAAGTAATCTCCTACTCCCTTTTTTAAAACCGGAGATGCTGGAAGCTGTGAAAGATTTCCACGTCTGTAAAACAAAACGGCACTGAAAAATTTATTTCTGAAATAAACATGATGTTTCAGCCAACTATATGCATAGTATACACAGGACCACTACACATATATGCTGAACTTAAAATATTACACATCAAATTTTAATAATAATATTGTACATGATACATGCCATACCACTGAGTTTTTACTTCTTTATGCCCACATATAAACCCATTGCATACAGTGTTATCTACATGTAGTTTTTTTTAAATAAGTGGAGCTGTTATTATCTATGACCAATACACGTGTGTGTGTCTGGTGTGTGTGTGTGTGTATTTCAGGAAGATGACCTGGTAGAAGTTTGTATGAAATGCAACAAGTTGTTTTACTAGTCAGAATTAGCTGACCATGTGGAGAACTGCAGGTGAATCAAGCACTATTGAAAAAAGTTACTCGTTCTTTATGCAATAATTATTGTCAATCACTGGCCATTCATTATAACCATGCATGCATTTTTAAAGCTTAACATTTTTATAGAAAACCAAAGCTTTCATTTGCCTAATTTTCATTACATCACACACTTCTTTTAGATACATTGAAAATAAATCAATGTACATGTAAAGACAAGACTTTAATCAGCAAGCTCAATGGAAATTGGAACTGTGACATTGTCTGTGATAACTGAACTTTTGAGCACTAGTTGCAGACATAAACAATATAATATCTTGCTTAATTAAGGGTGTTGTTGTGAATGTCTTTTGTTAATTGTTTTATTCATCTTTAAAAAATGCAGACTTTGCTAAAGATCTGTTCTACCAGCTTTTATACTCACTAGGGAAGGTTGTACTCCCCAAAATGTTTGTTTTGGGGTGTGTGGCCCAAACCTTGAAACTGGCCTTACCCTATCCCAGACAGTAATATGTGAGTTAAAAATGTGAAAAAATGAGGAAGGGCTTATTTGCTTTTAATGCATTATTTTATCTTAGCAAAGAACATGGCAAAAATTCACCAGAGGAAGATTCCAATATGTATGTTGAAACTCCAAGTAGTCCACAGTTATTGGTTCCTGGTATACTGCGTACTGAATGCCTGATGTGTCCCACTGATGCAAATGTAAATGTCTCTCAAAGTTATGAAAGTACATCCATTACTCCGCCGGCCATAGTGAACAGTTCACTTACATGTAATGATGACCAAGCAGGAGATGAGGAATTGGAAAGAGACTCAGTAACACATGAACCTACATGTAGCATATCAAATAACATTGAACGGTTTCACGTCTCCCAAATAAATAACTGTTGTATCTGTTTTTGATGTATACACTGTACAGCTACTGCCGGCTATAATGGAGAAGATGATTTATGTTCTATTCTAGCATTAACCTTTGTACTAAAGCAACTGTTTTTAAGTATAAGTCAATCCCATAACTGTCACTTTCTTGAAGTGGATTAATTTCCGCGGCAAGCAACTGTGTCTTGTGTTGATCCATTGTAAGAGTGGGTGGTACTTCAACAACCTCTCCATCAGACTGCAGTGGCCCATCGTGTTCTTCATTAGGTAAAGGTCCTCTCCAATCTATACCATACCCCTGAAAATTTTCCTGTTGACAGAATTCAATTTTTCAGTAGGGGACATTTCAACTGAAAATCAATGGTAGAGTAGTGGCTTACCCCAAACATTTCTTCCGACACAGTAGTGCACGATGCTGCACTCTGCTGCATCCCCCAAATCCAAAGCTGTCTAGGAGTTCTATTGTGGGCGGATGAAAGGCCGTGGTTGATCCATCCGTTCACAAAATCATCCAGCTGCGCATTAACACGGGGCAAAAATATGTAATGCAGGGAAAACATGTGCACTTCATCACTCACATCCAACACTCTGTTCTCTTCCATATGGCAGAAAAGTTGGTAAAAGGTTGCTGTCTTTTGAAAATAAAGATCCCGCCATAGTCGCTCAATTCGCTGGTTGTGAACGCTTTTTCCAGCGATCATGCTACCCCTTCCGGGACCACGCCTGGGATGGGTCAACATAAATAGGGAGACGTCCACGTTCTCCCCACCCTTGTCCGAACGTACCCGTGACGGCAATCCATATTGGCGAACTGCTTCAAGGAAGTGAGACAGAACAGTTGAGGCAAAGTTGTTAGCGGAACAGCGAAGAAATACTGGAATGCGCGAATATCCGTCGATTCCGCCATGAATCACCATTCTCCATCTATAAGACAAATAGTTTTCGAGAAATTAGCATTGACTCGACTTTTTTTGCCCCCAATCTATGGCTTATCTAAACCGTTCCCCGTAGTAATTAGTTAATAATATAAAACACTCATGAAAAACAAACATTGTCAGGCATACATGGATATAGTACTGGGTTACATCTTGGACCAAAAGGTTTCCAGTCGTTGCACGAATATGGAGCTGAATGTATGTCCGCTATAACGCTGAGCAGCAGTAAAACATGCCAGGTAGGAGAGGTCACCTGATTACAGTTGTGATGTGTCTATTGATTTCATACCTTATCAGCTTGTGGTTACCGTCAATGTGCCACAATGCATTTGGGCCACTGACTGAGTAAGCTCGTCGTTGTACAGTGGTCATCCACCGAGTAACGGTTCCCTCTGGATCTTCTTTTTGCATCGTTTGACGCACCCTAAGCTGAGATACCCGATATCCTCTTGCACGAAGGTGACCTAACATCATCCTGTAACCACTTCTAGGATTCTCTTTCTTGATGTCCCGAATAAGTTCACAGAGATTCTCATCAGTTATGTCTGAAAATGGTCTGGATGTGTCAATACTGTACTCGATCATACGGCGCCTGACCGTGCTGAGGGACACCCCGAGTAGTGTACCCATTTCCACTGCGTTAAACCCGTTTGCAATAAGGTATTCCAATTGTTCCTGGGAAATAACGAACTTTGGCCTTCCACAATTTCCACTGTAGTATTTACTCAAACGAACGTTCGACCACTGTTCTTTTTCTGAATCTTGAGCACGAATAATGGTGGAAACTTCTCGTAGTTTAGGAAGAATTTCGTTGAAAACGTTGTCGCAACCCAGAGGAGACAAGCGAACTGCATGTTCATAAAGCATTTCCGACTGATAACGTAAATAGTCCAGTGTTTCTGATGTTAAATTTCCCGCTTGTGCAAGTCTTGTCAACTCATTTTTCAACGATACAGTTCGCCCGAGAAGGTGCTCTGTAACTGTTGCAGCCATTTTCACCATACAAAAGATCATAGGAACTCATTGAAATTCCCGCCTTTCTCTCGCCTTTCTTCCTACTACGCATGCGTGGCCGGGCTAGGTTCCAGGCGACGACGAAGGACAGCGTGTTTGCGATGAAAGTTTGAGTGTTTGAATTGAAGGATTGCGTGTTTGAAATGACGAGTGTCAAATGTCACGTTCGCATTGAATAATTGAATGTTTGGAAAACGAGTTGGAGTATTTGAAGTGATGAACAGGGTTCTCAAATTAAACGACCGGATGTCTCCATAGTCGAAAAGCAGGTCTGACTTGAAAGATTACGCGTTGGAATAGAAGAATTGTCGGTTTGAATTGAAGAGTAGAGTGTTTGAATTGCAGAACGGTAGTTTCAAAACGAAGGATTGCATGTTTCTGTCGACAAAAGCTTGTTTGAACTGTGGAATAGTGTATTTGAATTGACGAATTGTAGATTTGCGGTGAAGAATTGTATATTGGAATAGAAGGATAGCATTTTTACTCGCGAAACTGACTATTTTGAATTGCGCGATTGGAAATTTGAATTGCTCGATAGCAGGTTTGAATTAGACGACTGGATGTTTGGCTAGCAGAAAACCATTTTTGAAACGAAGGACTGCACGTTTGAGTAGAAAAAGAGCATAACTGAATTGAAGAAATGTTGCTTTGAATTGAAACCATGGATGTTTCAGACACCAAATAGCGTATCTGAATTGTTAAACAAGAAGTTTAATTTACGAATTGGAAATCGAAATAGAAGGATACCATATTTGAATTGAAGAGCCCTAGGTTTTAATTACAGGATCGAATATTTGAATAGAAAAATAGCATGTTTGAAACGAGGTTTTGAATTTTGACACTAAAAACGCGCCATAGAAAATGAAGGAAAACGGAATCGGCAGATAGAAAACAAAATCGAAATATTTAACAGTTATTCACCGAAGTGGAGGTGAATAGTAAAAATCGGTGAAAGTGATGGATATTTACCTTGCCGCTTCGCGGCTCGGTAAATATCCACCACTTTCACCGACACTGTGGTGAATAATTGTTTTAGTATATACCACACAAGCCGAATAATTAGCGGACCAAAACATTACATGCTGATGAGGCCTAACAAGGCCGAAACAGCTCTCCATGGCTGCTAATGCTTGGACTCAATCTTTGCTTTGGTAGATTTAAGGAGTAATGACCGCTACCTTGTGGCCTTAGTGCCCTTTGAGTGGCTTCAGCTTACTTGATGGCACATTAATTTGTGAAGTATCCTTGTCACTCCAGCCACATCCCACAAGCTTTACGTTTTCATTGCTCGTTTAGTATATGAGCCCCCCGGCTCGGGAGATTGGGCAACCCCTCCCCACGCTATCGAGCTTAAATAAATTGATTTGATTTGATTTTGTGAGCCAGTATACAGAGCTCTAGGAACTTGAGGCCATCCTTGCCACTCAAGAGTTACTTGCTTTTGAGAGCGTAGACTTATCTGAGTGCTTGAGGGATGAATTCGATAAAAGTGCACGTTTCCAAAAGCCTACCACAGTGAACGAAATTGAGCAAAGAGAAAGAGACAGCAACCACATCTCAACCACATCTCTTCAGTTATTAGCGGAGCTCCGGCGGTCCGAAGGGCCGCCAAGCGGAGCACCATACCTATAGAAACCCGTCAACTGCTTTTCTCATGGTAAAAATGGCTAGCGGTATTGCTCGTGGGCGCGTACGCACGACGACGTTGCCCAATAATTAATAATATCCTAATAATAAGAATAATCAATACATGAGTCCAACATGGCGGCCATACTCCACCTGACCAGAGCCTGACCAGCTAGTTTACAGCGCAAGAACAGCCCACATCTCTGATATTGGACATCCATGTCATGGTCAATTGACACCTGTCAAAACAAGGCATCCGCTGACCAGTATTACGTGAGCATATCGCGGGCTCAAGGTTAGAGCTCATCAAGGTCAGATGTTTTTTTTGAAGTTGACCACTGACCAGGTACTAGCTTTTGATTGGATCGCAGGCTCAAGCCTGATTAACTTAACCAAAACGAGACACCAAAACCAAAACGAGGCTTAATTTTTCGCGCGCTTTCTCCGAGTGGCAGCCGTGCGGCTCGAAATTTTTATGAGCAAAACATTTTCATCTTCTTCAATCGAAGTTTGTCTTTTAATTCGCGTAAAAAGCATACCAATTAAGAACTTGTTAAAAAATCCTCCAGAAGGTGAATTTGCAAGTGCTAAAAAGCCGGGAGGCGCGAAAGACTTTTCTCAGGAACAGCTTCAAACTTGGATCGACTTTGTGGTTGAAAACAAAATGATTTAACGCTTCGAGGGCTTTGCTGTCACTTTACCGCGGCATCTTGCAGCTCACCAAGGAAACAGATCACCGGCATTAATGGGAGGAACGAGTAGCTCAAATCTTTGGAAGAAGTTCTTTCTTTGGACAAACCGTTTGCTTTTTGCGGATGCGTGTTTTTACTAAAGTGGAAGCTTGCGTATTTTCAAGTGGTAGAAACCTCTACAAAACAGTAAACTGAGACACTGAGTTAAATTAAATAAATTGAAGCTTAACATTTGATTTAATCGTTGTTACGTTGTTACTTTTGTTCAAGAATGAAACTTGTATTTTTCTCTCGACTGGTTATAAATAACAATCATCTCTACTCGTTATGTACGCAAAGAAGTAGTTGAATTGTTTGCTTGTTTTGTTACGTTGCCTTGCGAACGGGTGTTTTTAATCTGCTTGGCTGACTGTTTTTCGACCTCGGTGCCTCGACAGCGTTAAGAAACTTTTGCCCTTATCTTATTAACAGGTAATCGCAATTAGTTCTCGTAAAATTAAGGATTAAAGCCCCGGCTAAACGATCACACATTTTCATCCAACATCGTCAGTTGTCAAACATACCTTTTGGGTGGCTAAACGTACAAACAAAATGTTTGACGAAACACTAGACAGATTGAGTCCATAGAACGATTTTTTGCGTATTATCGCTGAAATTTTCGACGTTATGTGGTTCATTTGATTGCTTTTTACCGTTCGTGTACAATTTGCTTGTTGGAGTCGTTAAAGATGATTTACAGACCCTTCTGCGCAGTCTCCGTGCCCAATGTTTGTGAGCCTCACACGATGGAATGCGAATCGATGTTATTCGTTACGAACCACTTACCTTATAGGTGAGGCATTTTAAATTCTTTTCCCAACTGTTTCTTTAGTTTTTACAGCTACGAAGTTGTTTTTTCTGGTGATATCGGGAAGAACGAAGCATAAACCTTTGCATCAACAATGGCGGTTGACATGAAAGTTTGAATTTACTTCATGTAAGTGATTGCGAAACATTACATTTTGTGACGTCTTACATGAAACAAAACAAAAACGTAAACAAACTCTTGAGACTGCGCAGTACGGACTGGAAATCACCTTTGAACGATCAAAAATTTCTTCGTAATGCGAAATGTTGGATGAAAATGTTTGATCTAGATCAAACATGGAAAGCCATTTTGGCTAAACCTTCAAAAATGCTTGTCCAAAGATGTTGAATGAAAATATTTGATCGTTCTTTGATTGCTAAACTTGTTTTCGAACAAACAAACGCTTCGACTGTACTGTTTTCTTGTAATGTTTTGAGGTTTTTGAACCGCAGTCAATTCCTGTTGACTGCTCTAAATATAAAATATTGGCGCAAGGAAAGCCATGCGGTGTTGCTCAATACCAGTAAAAATAATAATAATCGTGGAGCTCCGCTTTTAGGCTCGACTAAATCTATATATTAAGCACGGTGAGACCACTCTTTCGTTTAATTTTTCCTAAAAATTGTTTAGTCGAATTTGGTTTTGTTATTTTGGTGATTAATCTCTTGCTTAAGTTAGGTAAATCGAAAACTTCAAAGAAAATTGTCATTGTTATTACCCAGTGCAAGTTGTTTTTGTTTAAATTAGCAGCCTGTAATTCATTAGTATGCTCTATATATTCATTAGTATGCCGTCTATTTCCTCATTAGTATGCTCTATATAGAGCATTTTTATTAGACTTTTAGACAAAGGAAAACAAAAGAAATCATTAGTATGTTCTATATAGAGCTTACTAACGAGTAGTTATTTTACCCCACAATTTCCCTGCGCTTCAAAGCCCCCGCCTCTTTACATAATTTAAGACAGTTTATGTAATGAACACTCAAATACTGGGCACTGATTGGCTGAGTGAGTGTGGCCATGTTCTAATTTCAGAATAGTGTGACCTTTTTATTTGACCTCTATAATTGATTTATAATTGTCAATAAACTGGAAACAAATGCAAAACTATCTTAGTTGCTGTTTTGCCCTCCATATTGGGAATCAACTGAAAGGGGTCCATAGACACGGATAAATTTTACGTCCGATTTTCTAAGGCCTAAATAACCCAAAATCGAAATATGAGTGCAAGAATGGAGAGATATACAGTAATGTTTTTGAAGCTGTTCAAAAAATTCGCAATTCGTGTTTTATCAAGTCCTAAACCACTCGGCTGCGTCTGTATTTTAAACCTGATAAACACTGCTGCTAATTAGCTCATGGATGACGTAGTCATGCCATGAGGTATAGGAGGCACTCGATGTCACTCACTCACTCACTCCTGACTCACTCTCTCGATTCTGATTAATTTATTCATTAAACTTGGATGAAACATTTCTTCTGTCCCTCCCCTGGTAAGTATTGTATTTGTCCCCCGACTCCTCTTTGCTCAAGGTTTGCAAGTTTCAGGGGGTAGTAGCAATGCGTAGATTCTTGCTCGACTGTTCATGTATCATGAAGTGAATATGAATTGATGGCGTCCATCAGAGCATGTGAAGATTGAAAAGCGGACGATTTTTCTCCTATCCTCTTGAATATACTTTTGTGGAGTTGGAAAGCTATTACGATTACGTACACAAGCTGCGAGAACTGAAGATGGAAATCGACGAAATTTGCACGCTGATATGAAATTGCTGTTCCTATCGGCTTGTCACCCGGGGGAAAAAGCAGGGAGGAATGAATGTCTTAATGATCAAAGCAAGTTATTTCGATATCACTAGCACTGAAGCGCACGGTTGGAGTTCAAGACAAGAGAACAGAAAGGAAACAACGCCAAAAGCATATGTTTATAACAAAACTAGGCATACTATGGCCACCGAGTGTTTGGAGATAAATTTCCTACGACCGTAAGTAAGGAAATAAGACATTCCCCATCCTCAGGAGCTTTAGACAAGGACCAAAAGCAACTAATTCGTTTGAGCAAAGGATTGGAACATTCAACAATGAATTGAATCCCCCATCGCGTGATGAGTACTGCGTGTTGTTACATATCAGGTTAAACGCAACATACATTCACGCCGCAATCGCTACAGTGAATCAAATATAAACAAAGTAACCAGCAGAGCTTTTCTACCAGCCCGTATTCAGACATGCAACACATTTGTTTTGGGAGAAAAATATGATCGATTTTACTGCTTAAACTGAGACAGGTACGTATTGGATTCTTATCGAAGACAAGATCGGAAATTTCTTACATGTCTGAAGTAGTTTCAATGGTGCCAAAACACCGATCTTGTTCAGAAAGTCTATATCCTTTGGCTTAAATAAACGATCAGTAATAAAAATTACTTTTGAAAGTAGTTCAATATTGTGGTAAAAAAGTTACAACGCTGTAACATAGCTGCAGATTTGTTTAGGTCAACGTTTTTCGGGGTGTCACACAACGCTCTCTTTGATGGGAGGTTGCGTCGAGGGCGGGAATACATCCGTCACAATAATAAGTTTGATAGACTCTAGGAAAGAGGTTGCATTACTTGTCAAATGCAGGTCGCAATTAGTGTAGCAAGATGCATCCATGAGCTTGCTCAACAGGAGCCTTTGATTTTTTAAACATTACTTGTTGTTTCTAAATAATAGTCCAGTTTCGAGTTCGCCATGACCGCTGAATAAAAGTACTGAGAACGCATTTGCACAGGGTTAGCCCCGACCTAAAGTAAAATATACACAAATTCCAGCGAGATGGCCTGTTTACAGCTCTGTCTATTGCACCTTGCCGCCGGTACTTGTGAATATTTTACTTTAGGTCAAGGCTAACCCTGTACAAATGCTTTCTTGGTGCTTTTATTCAGCGGTCATGGCGAACTCGAAACTGGACTATTAGAGACTTGATTTCAGGCATTTTGTCTCGGGAGCGACGCGGGACCTCTTAAACTTGGAAAAAGAAAAGAGGGACTCAAGCATGACAGCAATCAGGTATCAACAGCTTCACTGCTTTGTTAGGTAATTGAAATATTTGGCACTGGAACTCGTCTGACTCGTGCTGTTTGGTTTCTGACTGGGCAAATTAAACGCCGTTTAATTTAACAATAGGTGACGTCACTGATATCTTTGCTATAACTGGAACGGTTCCAGTTATAGCAAAGATATCAGCGACGTCACCTATTGTTATTAATATGCCAACCAGAGAGCTATTGGCTGGTGAAACAAAGAATTCTTTTGTTTAACGTTTTGAACATTTAAATAACAAAGACAATGTTTGTAAACAAATATCTTCCCTATTACTGGCACTTGCTCTAACTTTATTCATTCAGTTCAAGAAAGGCAACTTTTATAAAGTTAAGCGTACATTTTCAATGGAGTATCGCACACCTCCAACTCCGTCCACAAATAAAACTACAGTATCTACATGTAATCTCTACAGCTAAGTTAAATATACGGGTGGAGAGATTCGTACATAAAAACGTCCCATGCACGTGTTTTATTTTTTTCGTTCGCGCTTTCAATATTCGACAGGTCCGGCAACTGAGCCTGGAATGCTGAGCGCTTCAAGCCCTACACTGAAGTAACCATCATCTACAGTCAAGCGAACATACCATAAGAATACAAGAAATGATCTCATTAAGTCTAATTGTTAAGATATATTTCCCCAACTAATACCAAAAGAAATAAAGGACATTGATAAGGTTTGATTTGATTTAGTCTCCCAATTAGTAGAGCGTCTGTGCTCCGCTAGATCCATTTGAGACTTAAATAAAGTGATTATTATTATTATTATTATTATTATTATTATTATTATTATTATTATTATTATTATTATTATTATTATTATTATTATAATAATAAGAATATAGGCAAGTTGATATTGGAATATAGAATAAAGGCAAGTTGATATTGGTGTTGGACTCATCCAGGGTTGCCACTCACTGGGATAGAAAAAATACCGTGAAATTTCACTGACCATCCAAGATAAATCCTTGGGCAATTAAAACCAGCAATGAAGCCAGAGAAATCAATTTCTTTGTAGAAATTTTTTGAAACGGCGTCATGTTTACAAACAAGGAAACTCTTTCACAAACGTAGTGGCTCACCAAAACTAAAATAACCTGACTTTTCACTGACTTTCAGGTCGAATTTAGAATTTCTCTGACTTGATACACAGTTCCCTGACTTTTTCTTTACCGTGGTAACCTGTGACATCTGTTCTTAACGCCAATTACTGCAGTTTCTTTTCCCCATGTCTACTGCACAACGCTACTCTACTGAGAATATAATATTACTAAAGCGAACGTTTAATCTAGCCCCCTAGCCTGGGTAGCTGGTGGTATTGTAGGCGCGCGCGGTTCAAAACTGTGCTCCCCGCACCTACAAATACCGCGAACTACGCAGGCAACTAGCCCCCATCCTGAATACTTTGTGAGCCTGCTACTCTATATCGAGTCTTTCTGAAAGAGACTCACGACGAATTAAAGCTAGGTACATACTGTTCAAGATTGTTGACGGCTGGCCAAATATACCCTTCTCCCAACCAGAGTCATGCAATAGGGTTGTCAAATAACAAAAACATGCCGCAAAAATTGTGTCCAATTTCAAGGATCTCGTAGTGTGTCTATAAAAAGGCCGCCTCGGGGTGTCGATTTCCTTTGCACTGCAAAGAAACTCAGCCTTGCATGAGAAAAAAAAGCTAAATAAGCCCTCACTGTGCAGGGTTTTAATAGTTTTAAATAAAAATGATTGCCCCTAAGCAATGCCATTCCAGTGGTTCTTAGGACCCATGAAATGACTCCGTGTCATTCTTTCGTCGGTCTCTGAGTACCTCTCACGAGGAGATTAGAACATTTTCCAGCTTTGAGCTGTCCCTGCCAAATGAAGGAAAGAGCTAAAACTACAATGCACTATGGCGACTATGGCTGAAACTAGCTTACTTTAAAACGGCAACAATAAACTCGAAAAGAAGGAAGGTTAAAAAATTAAGCAACCTCGGGACCAAAGTCTTCGTACAGAGGTTCACACATGGAGATGTCATTGTAGTAAGCGGCTCGCAGGCGGGAGCGGTAACTGTACTTTTTCCAATAAACTGAGGCTCCCACGACAACAAAGATAGCAACAACACTAGCTACGCTGATGCCGACAATAGCTCCTGTGGAAAGACCTCCAGAGGAATCATCTGTGTGAACAAGAAAGCGGAAATTTCAATAACTGAACCCCAACAAGTCCCTCAACAGGCAGGCTCTCGGGCCGGGAAGGGGGGCGAGGAAATTCACTGAGCCGAGCCAAGGCTCCACTCGGCTCGCCGTTCTTTCTTGCCTTACCGCTCACTTTCGGTCGCTCGTTACCCCTGTAGCAAAACCCCAAAAAATCCCTGCGCCAAAAATTAAACACCAAAAATCCCATGCCGAATCTCCAAAGGGTCGCTGGTGCACTGGGGGGTGGGGGGGGGGAAGGGGGGGGGCATAAATCTTCCAGTAAACCTAACATTTCAAATCCACAAGTTACAACCGAAAGAGATCAAGAAGTCACTACAGCAAAAGAGAATTCCAGTGACAATAAAGCCAGGCGATAAACCACGATGGGTGAGAGATCAATTGAATGAACTGAAGCCTTGTTGGATACACCACATGGGACACTTTGCGGACTATTGTATGACCGGTTTTAAGAGACAGACGCAATGTAATACTTTAAATATTAAAACAACCGCAAAACAAGTTTGGTTTTATTCACAGAACAACGCGGCCGGGTACTGCCACGAATCTTCAGATTGTTTTGAATTCCCGTACTTAAATCAAGCAACTCAAAAAAATACTTGCCAAATTTTCTTACCCAATAAAACACCGGAATCAAAATATTCAAACCCCCAAAAATCCTTCGATCATCCCTGTCACTTGAAATCCGGTGTAGCCCCGGGCATGTAATACTATATAATTTAATCAGCAGCTTGGGAAAACTAGTCTCTCCTCAGACAAGAAGAGGTTAACAAACAGATAACAAGGCAAGAGGAGTGGTTAACGAACAGTTAAAACTTCTCAAAAGAAGTTTTAACTGTTCGTTTAAAAAGGCTCGTTTACAAGAAATCAAATAAGACCCCGGAAAGTGTCGTCGCGATAAGATAAGATAAGATAAGCTAAGATAACTTTATTTATACACGGTATTTCCATCAGCTTAATTAATTATTATCAACTAACTCTATATCTACTTAATTACAATCACAATAAAATACAAAATAAAACAATAAAAAAAAAAAAAAACAATAAAGGCTGCTTTTCTTGGAGGCCGTGTTTAAAATATTACCTAAACTACTTTAAACTTACTTAAAACTGTGGCGACTCAATTTATTCTTAAAACCTCTCAAGGAAGTCGCTTGTCTCAATTCCAGGGGTAAACTGTTCCACAACTGAGCTCCACTGTACGAAAGACTTCTCGTTAGGTAATCAGTGCGGTGTTTTGGAAGAGCTAGTGCGTTTTCAGTATTCCTCAAATGATAAGAATTCACACTATCGCGAAAAACAAAACTAGATCTTAAATATTCAGGCGAAATGTCATGTAAGATTTTGTACAACATAACAGATTTCTTTTCTAATCTTTGATGCCAGAGTTCTCGTCACCGTAGTGCCCGGAACAATTCATTCAAATTACTGTCATAAGAAGCTTTCATCAAAATGCGAGCTGCCCGATTTTGAAGCTTTTGAAGTCTATCAGAAAGGCCTTTGTTACAGTTTCCCCACACCTCACTACAATAATCGAAGTGAGGCTGAACAAGGCTATTATAAACGCTAAATGAATAAAGGGGATTAGTTTCTAAAGAAACTGTGGTGCTGCGTCGGTGGGGGAGTGAAACACGAAAATTTGGTTTATCAACGGAGTTGCTAATGTAAATTGACCACCGTACAGGGATTCGATTAGCTGACGTTTCGAGCGTTAGCCCTTCGTCGGAGCGAATCGAGGAATTGTGGGTTGTGTATGGTTTATATACAGAAAATGGAGCTACGCTATGACATTTTTGTCGCGTTTGAATGAAATCAGCGGTGATTCCGAAAAGATTCTAGCAGTTTCTGGATCATTTTGCAGTATCTTAAGGTTATTAAGAACGATGGCTTTAACTGGGTTATTATGCGCGTGAAATGTGAGGGTGAATGGAATTCTGTCATTCTTTTCCTTTTGTGACGTCTGTAGTGCTGACTGTATCAATCTGCTGAGCGCGGGCTCTAAAATATACCTGGGAAATTTCGGAAACTTCCTTGGCCTTTCTTGATATCAAAGTTTTTATCAGCGGCAACGGTTTATGTACCAGTGTGCACTACAAACCCACCGATTCTCACAGTTATTTGTTGTATTCATCTTCACATCCATCTCATGTCAAAAACGCCATTCCCTATTCTCAATTTCTTAGACTTCGACGTCTATGTAGTGATGACTCTGATTTTTCCACCAAATCAGAGGAAACGTGCCTTTTTTTTTCGAGAAACGTGGCTATCCTGATTCTGTGGTTCAATCGGGCCATCACCGCGCTCAGCAGATTGATCAACAGTCAGCACTACAGACGTCACAAAAGGAAAAGAATGACAGAATTCCATTCACCCTCACATTTCACCCGCATAATAACCCAGTTAAAGCCATCATTCTTAATAACTTTAAGATACTGCAAAATGATCCACAAACTGCTAGAATCTTTTCGGAACCACCGCTGATTTCATTCAAAGGCGACAAAAATGTAGGTATAACTTTCTAGTTAAAAGCGCATTCAAAACAACTGAACAACCTGGCACTTTTAAATGCGCGCGCTCGCGATGCAAAACTTGTCCTTTCATTCAAAACACTGACAAAATATCGGGCCCTAAGCGATCTGTTAAGATCACTGATCGTTTCACGTGTACCTCCGCAAATGTTATCTATTGCATAACCTGCTCATTATGCAAAAAGTTATACATCGGCGAAACAGGAAGACGACTAGGTGACCGATTCCGAGAACATCTTCGTGATGTTGAGAAAGATGACAAAGACGCATCCAAACCTGTCGCTCGGCATTTTAATCTCCCTAACCATTCCAAACAACACATGTCGATCTCCGGCCTTTCCCTACATCAAGGTACCACGGAAAGCCGTAAAAATCTCGAGCAAAAACTGATCTTTCAAATTGGCACTCTTAATCCCCACGGTATCAACGAGCGCTTTTCATTCAATTAATTTATTCCTGTTTTTCACGTTACCATGTTACCACCAATAGCGTAGCTCCATTTTCTGTATATAAACCATACACAACCCACAATTCCTCGATTCGCTCCGACGAAGGGCTAACGCTCGAAACGTCAGCTAATCGAATCCCCGTACGGTGGTCAATTTACATTATCAACTCCGTTGATAAACCAAATTTTCGTATTATAAACACTGACTACAATATTAAAAGGGATTTGATGTCGTATGCGCTTTATTGCACCAATGGCAGAAGCAATCTTTTTGCAGATATTTTCTATATGACTTTCCCAATTTAAAGTTTGATCGATGCAGACCCCAAGAGATTTAGTTGATGTTACCTGCTCCACGGTCATGTTATTCATAGTTAGAGAAGGACAATCTGAAAGATTCGATAACTTCTGTCTGGATGCAATTAGCATAAACTCGGTTTTTGTCAGGTTCAAGGTAAGCTTGTTAACTGATAACCAAGTGTACACTTTGTTTGGATCATAATTAAGACAATCATTTACATCATGAACGTCGGCACTAGCAAACGTCAAGCTGGCGATCAGATGACATCGGAGGTGGTGATGGCGGGGGGTCAAGACTCTACCTTACCAGGAGCCCATCCTGACCTTACTAACAAAGGAAGTAAGACCGGTAGGGCTATTTTCATTGATTCCAGCTGCAACCCTATTTCACTCTGCAAACCGGGGCTGGCCCTCACACAGAGTTGTGGGTACGCCATGGACGACGAAAACTGCCTGAGGGTACGTTTCTCACGGAACCACCGGAAGCAGCTTCTCCAAAGGTAGCGGCAGCCCAGGCATTATCATCAAAATAAAAGGAATCAAATATTTACCTTTGTGACTTCCTTTACGATGAGCAGCGTTGCCATCAGGCCGCGAATCTGGAGTCAAAAAGAGAAAGGAACATTGCAAGTACGAAAATACCGCGGGCCATGTAACTAAGAAATAAAAAAATAAAAAATATACAGCCATCAAGAAAGCCAAGCTTGGATCCAGTGTTTATTCGCTGTTTCAAATTTTTGCTCTCATCTCAGTTTTCGCGTGGTCATGAAGACGAAAAAGCACAAAAGAAACACAAAAACGATGACGTTTTATGTGCTGGCTTCACCTTATAAGAAACTTCAGAACTCAAAAAACTGTCTGCTACAGAATAGTAACAACAAACCTGAGGGAGTACTTTTTCTTTGTGAGGGCGACGTTTTCGAATGACCTGTTAAACACAGATAAAGCCAAGCAGTTAAGAAATCTTACTTAAACTAGACTGCATGGCAGGCGCTAGAAAGGGGAAGGGAAGGGGCACTCGCCGTCCACCAATGTGGCCCGGATTCGATTCCTGGACTCGACGTCATATGTGGGTTAAGTTGTTGGTTCTCTTTAGCCTGTGAACAGGCTCCGCGAAAGAACTGGTCGCGGCGGGAAAAATGGCCGAGTGGGAGCTGGGGGGAAATTTTGCTCCGATAGGGCAATCCACCACTCCTCGCGATATCGAGCTTGAATAAATTGATTTGATTTTCGATTTTGAAGTAGATTTTTCTGTACAATACATTTTTGACTTTTAGTTTTCACTCAGACTCTTCATAACCCTTAGCTCAAAATTACCATCTTCAAAACATCTTCAATGAGCCAGGTAAAAATCTTCGTTAAGTTATCATCCCAAATTAGCCTTACATCTGCTTTCGAACAACTGGAAGACTGCATGCTGTCACAGGCCATTATTTTAGTTTTGGTTAAAAGGATGAAAAGTAGCTTCTTCCAAAGATGAGGCAGAGATAAATTTCAACTAGACATCAATAATGAAGAGTACAGTGTATCTTCAAGATCCCTTGACTCAATTCTGTAATTTCTTAGCAGTTTCTCTCTTCTTCTCTACACCCTTCACACCAGAAAGCGCATAAGGCAGTTATGGTCAGCAATTTGAGCATAAACATCATGGATAGACCCCTTTCAGTTGATTCCCAATGTGGAGGACAAAACAATAAGATTGTTTGAAAGGTTTGTTTCTCTCAGGTGAGAGGAGAACCATTGTTTTGCCCTCCAGATTGGGAATTACTGAAAGGGGTCTATATAAATATTATTAAACAAGGGCTTGAGTCAGTTGAAAGAGTTGATTAATATAATAAAAGCTGGCATCAGATCAAGAACATAGACCAGAAACAAACTGAAATTGAAACCAACCTGAAGAAGTTCTTGGTACAGGTTCTGAAACAGTGGTTTTGATATGGCCTGTCAACATTAAATACCCTGTTAACTTAACTGATTTGTGTCAAACTTTATGTTACCATAGAGCATCTGACTGATACACGATAATAAACACCAGTGTACCTCTGAGTGCATTTAGAACATTTTGAAACAGAACAGTGTCAACAAACCTGCAGAAGTACTTGGATGTCCTGTCGACATTAAAGAAGACTGTCAACTTATAACTTAAAAAATACTTTAATACCAGATTTTAAAGAAAAAAACAAAGTTGGTGACTTGGCTTAATACAAGAAAGCCACAAGCACTTAAGTTTGTAATTTGGGGTTTCATTTTGTTTTAATGTTAAATGATCTCTACAGTTACTCATCCATCACACAGGTTGGGCCAAAAACATGGTAGTACAGAAAATCACCCATGACAATGAATCAACATGTCTTGTTTGTTCATTTTTATTTTTAGTGCCATGGTGTTTAGATGTAAAGCATGGAATCACCCCCTTGTCTTCCAGCTCCACATATTGGGCAATGTAAAAATATAACATAGACACAATTACAAAAAAAATGTATGAAAATAGAACAGAAACGTTAACTGAAATGGGATCTAACCTGAAGGAGTAGTGCTTGGTTCAGTTTTAGGAACAGCAGTTTTGACATAGCCTGACAAGTTTTAAGAAATTTGTTAGTTCACCTAACGTATGTGACTGCAACTAATCATGTACCTCACGAGTAGGACCTAAGAGATGGCACTACAGGACATTTCACTAGCAATATTGTAGCATTATTAAATCGATATGCTACAATAATATTGCTCAGATCTACATGTTCATTTTACATTTTGGTGCATTTCTTTGCCGTCCTTTGAAAATAATACTTTCAAATGGCCAAATTGAAGGTACTGTGGAGGACATCTTTCCATAACAGTACTTTTTTCATTCTTTTTCTTTATTTCAATGCCGTCCACAACAATTGAAGGGCTCAATTAAAAAATGTTTTAAAAAACTATATTGAGAAGGTGACAAGTACTTGCATGAGGTTGGTATGTTTGCTTTCTTTCACTTAACTCTTAAACATCTCTGTAACAATGGTGAAAATGTGTCTATGTACACAATTTCACATAACATTTGTAGTATCTTTGGGCCGGGATGTAAAAGCATGCCTTAGCATGTTCACGCTCTCTCTGTGTAAATTTCCTAGCCACCAAGATATCTGCAGCAATTACTCCACTAATTCATTTCCAAATTCTTTTGAGCCATGTGTTTTGGATGCAAATAATCACCCTCCTTGTCAGCCATCACTCTTCACCTTGAGCTTTGTAAAAATATTGCAAAAAATAATATCCAACAACACAAGACTAAGAAAATAGAACAGAAAATCAAAACCAACCTTAAGAATTGCTTGGTTAAGTTTTACGACTCACGGTAGTGAATTTTTAAGACACTTACTGTATGACAGTGGATATAAATAAATATTGTACGATTACTTTACATTATTTGACTGGCTGCCTAATCTGATGAAGTCCTGAGGTTACACATCAGTTTAATTGATAAGACAGTCACTGGTAGAGTTTTTTTTTTTAATGGGACATTCATTTCATATACCACAACATTTTTTAACTGTTGATGGATGACAATCACATTAAATTTCTAACCAACTTAGGCATAAACTATTGTACAGTGTACGTGAACACTATTCCTTGACCCAAATAAAGGGGTGAGGAAGTTATACTTTGGTCAGCCTTGGCTCAGGGTATGTGCCACTGGTTTTTCATGAGCTCCACTTGTGAAAACACGACCCTATCCTTTGGAACACCACTCCCCATCACCCTTCTAATAGGAAATTTGATACGCACATGAAGATTGAGCAACTTTTAGTGCAACATACCGGTAATATATTTTGTTGTGGAAACATGTTTCAAGGTTTTGAAGAAAGTTAAAAAACTTTTATTATACAGTATGGCTAGCATTTGCAGGTAGCTAACATAACATGCACTCTGATTGGCTAAGGGCAGCTAAGCGCTAGGGTATTATTCTCCCGTAATGCCAGCGCACAGGCTAACTACGGATTATGCAAATTAGGAAAGAAAAAAACAAAAGGTCATCCAAAGGCCACTTTTGAAAATTGTTGCAACTAAAGATGATGAGTGACAATCGATAAACAATTGGAGAGCGAATTCTATTACCCCAATGAAATTGAATAGATACAGTGTAAGTGCATGCATTACTGGATGTGAAGTGACAGCTTCTACTGGAGCTAAGGAATTTTATTTCATCATAATAAACAACTTTAGTTAATAACCTTGACCATTTGGTAGTTACAGGAAAATATCAAACCTCGCTTTATCTTTATTGACCTCACTATGTCTGCTGTTACACAATGACAACTTTTAACACAGCAATAATGCTTTCAATTGTTAAAAATAGTAATGTTTAACATTACCTTTAATCAGCATGCAGAAAGACTGGCTAAATGACAATAAGTAAAATAAAAGAATTGTACAAAACAAGAAAGGTGCCAACAAACCTGTAGAAGGACTTTCCATATGAGATGATGTCGTGTTGGGATGTCCTGTCAAGAACAAAGAGGTCTGTCAGCTTTTCTTACTCAACAAATCTTTACAAAAAAAAAATGACAAAGCTGTTGGTTTTTCTCATCAGCACTTCTACAACATGCAAGACAACTGCTGCCACCTTGAACAATACATCTACAAATGCACCTGCTGTAGTCTAAAATATTATCCCTTTGAACTGAAAATAAAAGCTCAAAACATTTACAGCTACATGTATGTGGAAGTCTAAGATATAGCAAAGGAGATATTAATGTGTGGTTATTGTATTCTGCTGTGTTTTTGCCTGAAATCGGCGTTCAAATTTCCCACTTGAGCCACGCCCATCAAACTTGGCCAAGCTAGTAAGGGGCTTGGCTCTATTCCTGATTTGACATCACAAACTGCTTTGCATGCATATTTACAAAGACTTAGGTCCTGTTCACATGGAGGTGGGGGACCCCAGGCAGGTGAAGTCCCCCACCTACCCGTGGTCCAAAAAAGCTAGCCTTCACATGGAACCCCAGGGCGCTGGGGTGAGGTTTAAAATGCTATCGTGTGGTCTCTAAGAACGTATATTAACAAAAGAATTCAGAGATAATTGCCCGGATGAACCTCACCCCACCCCACCTCCAACATTCACATGGATAAAACTCATCCCAGCTAAGCAGGTTAACCGCCCTGGCTGACCGGGTAACCTGCCTCGGTGAGGTAACCCACCTCACATGTGAACGCTGTCAAGAAAAAAAGAGAGATTGTATGGAGAGATTGGTAACCCCACCGAGGTGGGGGACCTCACCTGCCTGGGGTCCCCCACCTCCATGTGAACAGGCCCTTAATGCAATGCAAATCAGTTTGTGACGTCAAATCAGGAATAGACCCATGCCCCTTACACTTGGTCAAGTTTGATAGGTGTGGCTCAAGTGGGAAATTTGAACGCCGATTTCAGGGCAAAAACACCGCGGAATTCAAAAGTTCTTTTTTGAACATCTATCTACTATTAATGTACATGTCAGAACCACAAAAAAGCAGAAGACAATATAGACATTTTAAAGGCCCATTATCACCCTCGATCCGACACAATCGTTTGTTTTTGTTTTTAAATTGCGCCATTGTTAAATGGTGCCTCTGATTGGTCAATTATTATTATCGCACTTTTGATCTGTTCATCACACCAAGTTGTCGCTTGTGCCCGATTTCCAAAGCAAATGGCTACAAATTCAACTTGCATATTTCTTCATTGAAGCTGTGAACAATCTGTTCACAGGTTTAAAATCAAAACAGCAAAGTATTGAATGATACATTATTGATAAAACTTGCTGATTATGTTACGAGGATGGTGAAAAAATATCAACAAGAAAATATTTATTGTTTGGTAATGGTTTCAAATTTGCAGTAAGAAAAATACTCAATATGTTCTCATTCAACTATCCTGTCCTTTCACTTTATATTGTGTCCAAAATACAATCGACCATGTGGCTAGACAAAAGGAGGAAAAGGTTGAACTCTGCATTAAAATACAGTAGGAAACAAAAGCAGTGTAGTCCTCATTGATCACAGAGCCAGGATCTTGGTTGCAAGAAAGAGAAATTAATTATCATGCGGTTAAGGCAAGCTGCGAACCGGCCAAACGTAAAGCTAGAATGCCCAATGGGGCATAAAAATAGAAGTCGATAAAGAGACTTAACGACAAGTCGGATTAAAAACACTGAAGAGATGACCAAAGCCGCAGAATCCATTACACAACTGACCTTGAGGTAAAACATTAAACATGCAGAAAACATTTATCCAGACATGTATAATTTTAAGACTTGCCATCAAATCAGTATCCAAATCGCAGTAAGTCAGATCCAACAAGCTCAGCAAATTCTTGAAAGCTCTGAGGTAAAAAGCACCAAACTTGAACAATGACTCTCTGTAAATCCTCCGCCTTGGATGTCACTTTGCCAACAAAACACTGCGAAGTTACCGCTACCAACTATTCCCACACTGACTCTTTGACTTTAAATGGGCCAAAATTTACATACATACAAAATGTTCTCAAAATAATACAAGGAAAATGGAGAAGAATAAACAGAGAACATATTTACGGCCATAAGTTTGGAGATTTGTTCACGATGTGACAAAACAAGAGTGATAAAACAAGAGCTTCAAAGTCTGAGTAATTTCGTGTTACACGAAATTCCAGAATTAACGGCCGCAGCATGCGATGCATCAAGGGTGATAATGGGCCTTTAACACAATGAATGATGATAAACAATTTATTGGAGAGTGAATTCTATTACCCCGATGCAATTGAATACCAGTAGACACAGTGCAAGTACATACAGCATCCACTGGAGCTAAGGATTTTTGTTTCGTTAGAACCATTTTGTTAGTCACATAATAAACAACTTAATAACCTCGACCATTCACTAGTTATAGGAAAATCTCAAACCTCTGCTTATCTTTATTGACCTCACTATGTGTGCTGTTACACAATAATAACTTTTAACACAGCAATAATGCTTTCTTAAAAATAGTAATGTTTAACATTACCTTTAATCAGCATGCAGAAAGACTGGCTAAATGACAATAAGTAAAATAAAAGAATTGTACAAACCAAGAAAGGTGCCAACAAACCTGTAGAAGTACTTTCCGAATGAGATGTTGTTGTTTTGGGATGTCCTGTCAAGAACAAAGAGGCCTGTCAGCTTTTCTTACTCAGGAAATCTTTACAAAAAAATGACAAAGCTGTTGATTTTTCTCATCAGCAGAAAAAAAGCAACACTTCTACAACATGGAAGACAACAGTCGGCCAACAATATCTTTTGGGGAGCTGTTCTTCACAATTACCGGTCTAAAAGTGTCAAAGAGGACAGTGAACAAAACAAAGTTTCAGTTATGGATCAGAAAATTAGACCACGAGGAAGAGTCCTCAAATTTGCTTTGCTTGGGAAGTGAAGTAAATTAAGGCATCTTATGGCTTCTGAAATCAAACTCCGATTATGACCACTGAAACCAGCTAAAGAGATCATTATTGTGAATGACTGGATGAAAAGCAGAGTGACATGTCAAGCTTTACCAAACCTTTTGAGGAAGCATAAAATACTGGTATGTTGGGTAATTAGTGGTGATACATGCTTAGGATGCAGCAAACAGAAATTAATGCCATAAATTTACATAAGCATAAAATTAAAAGAAGTCTATCTCTTTCACCAGCTGTTGAATAACTACTTTGAATTACTGGCAATACACCTTGCTACCATACAAAATTAATATTTTGTTTAAATAAAATTGCACCCTTTATTTGAAATGCCCCATATTCTACTTCTGTCAATAACCCTTATGAACAAACAGAAATACATGCATGGCAACAGTGGCAGTAGTTTTTTTTTTTGGTACATGAACTGCTTATGTAAAACAAGCATTATAGACAAGTGCAAATAACAATGGAAGACCTAAATGTTTATGAATAAAGGGGATTAGTTTCCAAAGAAACTGTGGTGCTGCGTCGGTGGGGGAGTGAAACACGAAAATTTGGTTTATCAACGGAGTTGATAATGTAAATTGACCACCAAATCCCTGTACGGTGGTCAATTTACATTATCAACTCCGTTAATAAACCAAATTTAAATGTTTATGAGTTAACATTTTAAAATTTCAAGGAATCAAGCTATTAAATGCCCACCTGATGGCTTGTATCCACATGGTTTGTATTGATGAATGCTTTTATTGTATCCTACACAAACCAAAACCAAACCACATTTGCTAGAATGAACATTGCTTTTAGTATAACACAATGGGCATTCCGTAGGGTGTATACAAAACCTGGGCTAGGCCATGGCGATGGCCTACCCTATGGCCCACCATTTTTTTCAATGTTTTTTAACTGGTTTGTTTGTTTTTCGTTATGACAAGAATCTGAAGTGGTCAAGGTCACAATTATATAGCAAAACAAATCAAATTAAAGAAACACATTTCAATGGAGTGGGTTTTTGGTGAATATGTGAAGGCAACTTATGTGATCGCCAAGAGAATGTTTGGTATCCAGGCATGGAATTGGGATTGGACTAGTTATTTAAGAAAAGCAGGAATCACAGTTGTGGCTTATGCGTCATGTTGTTAATTAAATTATCTCCCTTATGGCACATGGGCACATGACAAGAGGTACATGGGTAGTGTGACAAGATCTATACAGATGCCTGTTCTCAAATAACACTTACATTATTAACAATGAGTATATGCATAGAGATTATTGTGTTGCACGTTCCTCGTGCTCACACTTCATATTTACAGCAAACGTACAAAATAAAAAGTTGAGGCGAATTCAACCTCATACTTTCAACCTCCAGTTTAATCACGTTTGAATTGGGATCATGTTTTACATGCCTTATTTTTACAGGAAATTAACGTGAATTTGAAAAATTTGCATTAATTTAAGTCATGTTAATGTCTTCTAGCTCTAATTTCCGCGTCAAGTGACACATAAATTTCTATGAGCTTAATTTCCATTCTTTTTGCCCTAAATTCTTGATACACTCAAGACATTCTTGAAAACTAGGAAACAATAGCTTTTTTTCATGCACTATATTTCAGATCAATCTTTCACACAATAAAGTTAAATTGTTTAGAATATTTCTGAAAAGGAAAGTGGCATTATTTTATCTTAATGGAGATCACCATAATCATGGACATTGAAAGAACACACAAAGTGGCCAGTTACGTTTAGGGACAATTCCACGAGCATTGCTTGTATTGCTGATTTCTACACTTGGTGTTAAAATAAATTTGCTCCTTTTGTCTCAACAAATTCTGCCCTTTACTGGAAAGAAGGACTTAGTTGAGTTAGTTGGAAAGTAATTTTTCTTTCAATTTGCATAAATTTAAGTTGTGTTAATTTAGAATACCTTAATTAACACAAGCGTTAATACCTATATACATATACCTGTATCTATATACTATATACATATACCTGTAAGCTGTATAAGGCTAATAAGGTATGCTGTATATTTGAAGCATGAGTACGAGGCCGGTTTCAAACGTCGTGCTACTGCCGTGCCTAGCTGGCTTGACTGTCGCACGACTCCAGCACGACTTGGTTTCAGTCATTGCAGTTAATTCCGTCAAATTAAAAGCTGTTGCCCAATCTCATACCCAGAATCGTCGGGTGCTGTAATCAAAACACTGACCATCCTTTGCACAAACCAAATCCAAAATGTTAATTTATGAATTGAGTTTGATATGACAGTAACACGACGTTTGAAACCAAGTCATGCTACTACCGTGTAGCCTTCACTCAGCCATGCTACACGGCAGTAGCATGACTTGGTTTCAAACGTCATGCTTAAGTCAAATTTAATTAGATTAATTTAGTGCGACACGGCAGTAGCACGGCGTTTAAAACGGGCCTCAGGTATGTGCAACATTTTTGTGAATTGCTATTTGAAAACAGGCATCTGTATCTTTTCACACTACCAATGTACCTCTTGTCATGTGCCCATGTGCCTTAACGGAAATAATTTATTTAAAAACAACACATAAGCCACGATTGTGATTCCTGCTTTTCTTAAATAACAAGTCCAATCCCAATTCTATGCCTAACTACCAATCTTTTCTTGGTGATCGCATCAATTGCCTTCAAATATTCACTGAAAACCCACTCAGTTGAAATGTGTTTCATTAATTTGCTTTGCTTTGCTATATTATCATGACCTTGACAACTTCTGATACTTTCAATAACAAAAATAAAGCAAACCAGCAAAAAACATTGAAAACTATGGTGGGCCATAGGGTAGGCCATGGCCCAGGTTTTGTATACACTTTTCCACACAAACAACAACATTAATGTCGATTGCAACAAAAATTAGTCATTCATATGGTGTGATTATTATTTAAGGCCACCATGACGACTGGCAACCATTCTCCTTTAGGTGTGTTTTTTAGTGTTATAATTAGGTCTTGATATGGTTGTATCACCAAACAATATTTCAGGTTCAACTAACCAAAACAGTGCCTGTCACCCTAAGCTGATTTGTTTCGTTTGTTTTTCTCAAAGGTAGACATGGAAAGGAACAAGGTGAGTTTAAAAAATTTAATGCAATCAAAACCAAGGTTCTTGGAGTTACAAACACCTGCTAAGTGGACTAACACCAGTGACAGTTGTGATGTCAACCCAGTATCTCAGTAACAAGAAAACAACAAAAAGTAAGCAAGTCAGTCTGAAATCAATTTGAGTTCTTCATGATTCTGGCTGACAAGATGTCTGAAAATGAAATCAAGATAGCATCAAGCAAAATGAGTGTGAACATAATATCAGATTGACACCACAAGCTAGCAAGTCCCCAGTCTTTCCATTACTCCTTTTTGTATTCAAAAGGGCTGAAAACAAACACCATACCTGGGCAATTCTCCATTTTCACACAAAATGTCTGCCCACTCAATAGAGGTTGAGTAGTGCAAACTTTTAATACAGCAGGAGGGCATATCTCTAAGTCCACCTACAATTGATGTAACAAGACAAGGGATGTAAGTCAATTATTTTGTTGCCAACTTAGTAAATTATTTTAATGCTCAGGTGAACTCACACTCACTATGCATCAGTTAGCTTTGTAGTTACCCTTAAGTAGGGGAAAGCAGTGAAGTGGCACTCAATCATGGACCCCCTCCCCCACCCTAGGGTGCAACTTTGAAAGTCCTCTATCCTGTGCATTTCATTTCTGTCACACAGCACTATTTTCCACAGGAAGTTGGGTGATAACTTTACCCACTTCTGTGGCAGTAATTCCAGCATTTGGCTTGACAGCACCAAACCAACCTGGTGCCAGTTCACATGGGGATTCTAGAAAAGTTAATCTCAACAACTTAGATCACTGCCACAGCATACTTTTTCAGCGTCCAGCCTTGTCAACTTGCAAGTCCTATACTTTAATTTGCAATTTAACCTTTTTAAACTTCAATCTGTCTTAAGATGGACAAGAATCACAGCAATGGCCCTCTTTGCTGATGAGGAGACACTAACTCTCTTTGCTATACATGCCAACTTTTTCTGAGCCAAATGTGTGAGATTTCTGTCTCCTCGTGACCGGAATTTCCAAAAACGTGCCGGTGACTTCCAACGATTTCTCGAAGACTTCTGAACGCTACCGAACATGTCCGAACAATTTCCGATGACTTCCAAACACTTCTGAAGCTACTTGAATCTTTTCCGATGGCTTTTAAACTCATTCCAGTCCCTCAAATACAAACTGAAACGTGACATTTTAGCATGTTCTGACACAGTTTAGAGGACTCAAACTCGACATTAAGTGCCATTCAGGTTGGAACATTTAACAGGGAATATCCCGGATTTCTAAGTCAGGCATGAGAAATTGTCCTCAATGCGTGAGATCGATGTCTTTGGTCCGCAGGCGTGAGACTCATGCATAATGCGTGAGAGTTGGCAGGTATTCTCGATTGGCTGATTCCATACAACAAAATCTTCTACAAAGTCTCTCTTGTTCTACACAATTTATCACTCACATTTTCATTCTTTAATCTGCAGTTCAAATACATGTACTTATGTGATTTCATATGATTTATTTATACTCAGTTAATATATTGTTGCCTGTTTTTTTCCATTGCCCACCAAGTATCAAAAAAAAGATTAACTTGGGATTAATGATTTCAGACTATTTTCAATGATTTGTGCAAGATGTTAATAAAAGTACTTCATACTTGGAATTGGAACTGTACTTACACTTGTTGTTATGATGTTCTCTGATCGCTCCAGCTGAGTCACTTTTATCTTGACAGTTATAAGTTTGCTATCATACAGGTGTTTCACATCTCCCTTCTGCAGCGTAATACTTTTATTTGCACCATTGTTAGAGGGCTTGAAGAATACATGATAGGTAACTGGATGTGTGCAGTGATGCAGATCTACTTCAAGAGCACCACCCTCTGACCAAGAGCACAACACTCCTATGCAAAAAAAAAGCAACAAAACACAGTTGTGTCTACAAGAGAATGAATTGTATTATTTTATTATAAAGTACTAAAGTGATGACTTCACAAAAACCAAATTTGTGAAATTGTGGTATTTGTTGTTCAGCATTTTCTTACAGTTTGAGAGCGAGATATTAGCACCTTTATGCTCTGCTGACTCCATACAAATCCTTCTTAATTTTACTTAGTTCATAACATTATGAACCATGTTAAATTTAGAATGATTTGTATGGAGTCAGCAGAGCATAACGGTGCAAATATCTTTAAATGCTGATTTTTGGCAAGTTAGCATTTTTTCATCTTGCTCTTTCTGAAAATCTCAACAAATCTCATAATTTCAAAAATTTTAATATTTGTGACATCACACTTTAGCACTCTTTTATTATTATTATTATTATTATTATTATTATTATTATTATTATTAAGTAATCACCATGATATAATACATAGCTTTAAGGTAGCATCATTGTTAGTTATAACTGCTTGTTAATTCAGTTATCTGCAAGGGAGTGGAATAAGACAACTGGTTGTTGTCGGAGTCAATGAAAACCAGATTTTATCTGAAATTATCAGCAATAATAATAATAATTATTATTATTATTATTATTATTATTATTATTATTAACATTATTATTATTACATGCTTAATATTAAAGGAAAGAGTGTGGTGTGTTAATTCAAATGCTGCATGATCCACGACTAAAATGACCAATGGAACACCACTGATGAAAAACAATTCTGCAATATAGCAGCTCCTTGGAACACTTGGCAAAAGATCAGTAAACAGCTGTTTGAAGTATGGTATATATGACCTGTCTTTCTCCTTAATATTGTCATTCAAACAGTTTAGACTGTTGAGAGTCAATGTCATCAACATTGGAGGAATGTGGAGGTAGAAGGGATATAGCCACTAAATTTACTAACAGCTCTTATTGAGCACCCTAAAATAATTAAGCTTAAACTTCTTTACTGACATAATTACCTGTGCAATGCTTATTTGATTTACACTGGGCAGACTTTAATTGGGACAACCTGGTAGCTAAAGCTCTGAAACCATGTTGCAAATGCCTGGCGGTTGAATTTATGCCATTACATTCTGGATTTGCTGTTGGGGATGGATTTTGAGCCTTTAAAAAACGAACAACACCTGTAAAACAGGAGAGGTCAAAGGTTTTAGTTATGGAGCTTTATCAATGAGCAAGGCAATGGTAATAAGAACACCACAAAACAATATGCAAAAACAATCACTCTGCACATGTGTTAATTACATTTTGGTACATTTCTTTGCCTTCCTCTGCAAAACAGCAAGAAAAAAATTATGACCAATTTTTGGGTTTTCTTGAGAACGTGAGCGCATGATGGTAAATTTTTCTTTCTTTTCCTTATTTTAAATTTAAGTTCCGGGACAGTTTGCCAGGATTTTCCCAGTTAAACAAATTGGATTTATTGCAAAGGAGTTACATTGGTGTATCAGTACCCTCCACAATAAACCAGTTTGAACATAGTCCTTTCCAGATACCTGCCTTGACAGCCTCTTTGATTCGAGGCATGTACCCTTTGTATGGTAAATAACTTGGATAATCTGGAGGAATACGGACGATCAGGAACAGCTGAATGACAAGGAGTAACTTAAGTGGCTCTAAAAAAGGCTCTTTTAAGAGCCAAAACGTAAAAAAAAAGTTTTGACCAGTTCGTTGAACTTACTTTGCTGGGAATTATAAACAACACGACATGCCTGGGGGTACCTGGGTGAGACAGTCCCTTCCATTTGATTACAACAATAAACCGGTGCCTCAAATGTGGATGCCCATGTAAGAGATGGTTAAAAAAAACAGTAGGGGGGACTGGGGAAGGGGAGGGAGGGCAGCGCAACTGCAATGGTAAATGTTGGAGAAAGCACACGGTAAAAGTAGCGATATTGTGCAAGTCAAGAAAGAAATTAGTACCAACCCTCTCTCCCTTTCCGTCAAGTTAAATACAAACAAAGCAAGCGTTTACATTTTCCGCATTAAGAAGCCATAGTTATTATGCTAGGTAGCTTTGAGTAGTGGTTACGTCAGCAACAGCAGGTATAAATGTGCAAGCCACATTACACCAACTTTTGCTTTTGCTAAAGATTCAGGTATAATTGTTTAATTTTTTCCTTATGCCCTCTTACTGCTTTAATGTTGATTTTGTACAATAAAAAGAGTTTTAGTGTAGAAAGTATTGGTGTGTTATGCATTGCGTTAGTAGTGCAACTTGTGTATTGTTAAATAAGAATTGTCATGTAAGTAACATAAACGTACTGTAATTACTTTTGAATTTCAGTCCTGTAATTATTGTCTGTTCTCTTCTTTCGTGTGTATGCAGCATTGTACAGTATTGTATTATGTGGTATTAATAAAATGCTCATTAAAAAAACTTTTGCTTTCATCACCCGCCGCTATACGCCAAAAACTCGGATTATACGCCAGTACGCCGCAAAATTTTAAAACCCACGCCGAAGATCTTCGGCATAACCTACACTGAATGCACCCTGGCATACAAACCCAGCCTTGTAATTAACACTATTATGAAATAGTTCATAGTCCCTCAGCTTGGGCTACCTGTGGGACAACTCAGCGGTTTAAATTCAACTAATCTTTGTCTTGTACCCGGGTCTCACATCTGAAGGGAAGACCAATACCATAAAAGAACTGAAGGCCGTCTCTACTGGTTTGGGTGACAGGCAGTCTCACGATTAACACACAAAATTTGCACATGCAGGGTTAGGAAGAGACGCAACGATCATGCAGACTTTGTGGAGCTTCACAGTATAAGCTCATCCGATCAATGACAATTCAGCCGGCCCCAAATAAATAGAGCGTTCTGATCTGTTGTGGTCACTTTCAAGGTAACATTGAAAAAAAAAGGTACTTAAAGATGTCTTATAGGTAGCCCTATGGAATTAGGCCGGAATATCAGGGATTGCAGCTGAACATCAGAGTTTCCCCAAATGAAAGCTTCAACTTAAGCTTAAGCTTTTCTTATTTGTTCAAACAATTCGGAATATGTTTTCGACACGATCAAAGTGATTACAGCAAGTAGATTCTGAGCAAAAAAACGGAATTTTCACTTACAAAAGAGGAAGATGATTTGGTGAAACATCCACATTCTGTATCCAAATGACGCAGTTAAAAGTTATAATGACAAACCACAGCGAGTTCCTCTCCTGCTGTTGTGTTTTTCCTCCTCGGGCAGGACTGAATGGAATCATGGGAAAATTTTCCATCCCTCCATAATGTCACACTCGAGATGACACCTGCCCTGTGCTTACTAGGGAGCTTTAGCAACGACGACGGCAACGGCAACGAAAACGTCGTATTAAAATCTAACTTCTCGTTTTTGTAACGCTCTCGCGATTATTCCAATTTCTTAAAGAAATTGGAATATTTAAAAACTCGGAAAATGCTGGCAAACTGTCCAGGGACTAAATTACTGTGAACGGTGTCAAAGTCAGGAAAAAGAAAGAAAAATTTACAGTCATGCGCTCACGTTCTCGAGAAAACCTAAAATTTAATCAATTCACGTTGCTGTTTTGCAGTGGGCGGCAAAGAAATGTACCAAAGTGTAAAACGCACGTGTAGAGCGATTGTTTTTGCTCATTAAGCCTATTGTTTTGTGACGTTCTAGCTGCCGTCGCCGTCGTCGTTGCTTTTAAAGCTCTCTAATTAGATCACGCGCGCTGCGCGCAATGCAATGTGAGGGTAAAATTACCCTGTCCGCTATATTTCGAATTTTGGCGGGAAGTCGTATGAGAAACCCGCGTTTTTCGGCGGGAAATCGCCTTTGATCTTATTTAAAACAACAAACAAACAAACAACAAATGAATACCGTAAAAGCTCTATTAAGGCCCCGGGGGGCTTATTTAATTTCAGGCCTTATTAACTACTTATTAACGGGGGGCTTATTGGAGAGGGGGCTTAATAGAGAGGAGGGGGGGGGGGTTATTTCGAATTTATGAACACGCCGTTTTCGTGTTAAATAGTTTCTGTACAAATCTCAAACAACTGCAGTAAAACGTTATTAATTAATACCGAGCAGGAAACGGTATTGTGTGTTTTTTGTATATTTGTTTTATAAAAACAAACCAACTGGGCCCCATAAAGTGCATTTCGTAAAAGGAAATAATTACAAAATCTAGTGTCTCAAAGGGGGGAGGGGGCTTATTAGAGAGGGGGGCTTATTACAAAAACCGACTCCCAAACGGGGGCTTATTAGAGAGGGGGGCTTAAAAGAGAGATAGGGGGGGGGAGGTTAATAGAGCTTTTGCGGTATGTGACAAAAACAAAAAAAGCAAAACAAACTGGAGACAACAAGGAAATGAAAATTATGATATTTTATTAGCATCGGTATTGCATTTTTAAAAGGCTAAATTTAGTTTGATCGGTACCCTCAGAATGGAACCATACACCAGAGGCCAGAGGGTAAGACACGAAGAGGATGAGGGAGTGAGTTGTCGCAGGATGCTTCGGACAAACAATAATGCCCAGCTCCACCGCGGAACGGAGTACTTCATGTAGGCTTTATAGATAGACTTCACCTGGCAGCTACCAAAAGGGTTGTATCAGTAGTACTATCGGCTAGGATAGACCCAAAAACTGTCACTTTTTTAGCCAATCAGCGTCGAGTATTTTGAAGTTTGATGAATAGATTTAGGGGAGTGACCGCTGACCCCAAAAACGAGCTGTCAATCAAACGGCATTCAAAGGGTTTGCCCCGCGCGTCCCTTCTTGACCGAGCTCGCCCCAGATCATTTCGCGGCTCAAAATGTCCCTATATTTATACTTGGGAAAAGAATCGACCCCGGCAGGATTCGAACCTGCAATCCCCTGATCCCTTCGCCACAGGGTCAATGAACACACAATGATATTCTTTTCCAAACTGTTTAATGACACATTACTGTTTTACATTTCAATGTTCCTCCGGAAAAAGATTGCGACGCGCACGACGGAGACTGCGACGGGTGTTGCGGCGGGTACTGCTGCGTGGGCTCAGCGCAGGAGTTCTCTGGGTATGGAAACCCGTAGTGAGTTCCGCTCGGCCAATCGGCGACTGCGGCGCGGGGTGGGTGATGGTTCTGCCCGGGGCGTACGGTAAATTAGTTCACCGGGGCGTAGTACCGGGTAGCCGGTTTGGAGGGGCGCATTGTCCACGTCTAATGTGACGTTGGAGAAGTGTGTCTCCCAGGTAGCCAGGCACCGCGGACACCGGAAGTGGTGGTTGGTGGGCGAACTCTACACGTGTTGGTACAGGCAGGTGTGATGGAGCGAGACGGAGCAGCAGGGCAACCGTTCTGTGAAGGTGTGATGATCGCCACACAGGAAACAGGGGGCACTGGAATGGTTCAGTAGGTACACGGGTCTGCGGCAGTGGGGACAGGCCCAGTTTTGCCAGGGCATGCGTTGCTGGTTCAGCGACTGCAACCACTGGTATAGGCACGGCAGGTGCTGGCTGACGTTGCAGCAGAGGGATCGATGGGGTATTTCTTTGGTCTCATCGTGCTCCACGGCCAGGCATATGACGCAGGGCTTGCTGTTGCTTGAGATGAACTTGGTCTGGAAACACATCATCACAGACTGCGATCGGCGCGCCATGTTGGAAAAGTGCGTGGTGGGGTGAGAGCGACCTTTTATAGGGATACCCAGTAACCAATGGGAGGGCGGGAGGGTGGTCATGTGACCTGGAGAGAGGGAGGGGGACCCCCATCCCCCCGGTAGATGACGTCATCCTGCACGCTGATTGGTGGAAATGGGCTATATGAAAGACCGGGCGGACAGGTGCGTCATTTTCAACATGGCGTTGTACCGAAGCACATCCATTGACTTTGTGCGAGACCCCTGCGTGATTTGCATGGACGTTTATTTCAGCGTTGAGAAACGGATGGCTAGCAGCGAGTCGGTGTGTTTCAACAGGACAACCGTCTTGAGACCTTGTTGCGGCTGTTACGTGCACAAGGAGTGTTTGTATCTGTGGTGTATGAAACAGTACACGCAAAACGTGCCTCATCAGTTGTGGGCCTGCCCCCATTGCAGATGCCCCCTGGACCCGACCCACAAGATAAACTGGCGCTGAAGAAAAAGAAGAAGACACCCCGGGGGTTTTTACCCCCACCTTAAATCTGTCAAGAGTCATGACCAACATGATGTGATAGTTTTTAATTGTTTTTTTTAAAAGATAAACGCATGACACGGTCTTGATTAATAAAAGACATGTCCCTGGGTAATCCGATTTGAGCGCGCATCCATTGAATGAAATGATAACATTCCACCTTGGGGCAGTGGCGTCGGCTTACCCCGCTGATCACGTGGTGTTCGCAAGAGGCCACGGTGGTAGGGCGCGTCATGTCGTCGAACTTGGGCAACCAAAGACCTCCAAGTCTAAGCTGGGCAGACCCATTTCCCTGAGTAAGTCCTGTTCCACTCGGCCGCCCTTCTAAGCCACGATGGGGCGTTGGGTGGTGGCGTGGGCCTCGTAGAGGTCTCGGAGGTGTTTTCGTAGATCCTCCTGGGGGTGGGCGTGCTCGGCGGGGGCTGGGCGGAAGGGCAGTCCGTGCACTTGTCGCGTGGCGTACCGCACCTGGCGTTCTTGGGCGGGAGTCAAGTCTTTCCACTGCACGTCGTGCCCGTAAGGATTCGATCCACACATTTGTCCTTGATAATGGCACCAACCCATTTCGCGGACCAGGAAACGGTCCCTTAGTCAAAATCCGTCTAGATCGACGCAGAAGCAAACTTTGTTCAGCAGGGTCTTATCGTTTATGTTGGCAGAAGAGGTATTTGAGTTCGTCCACGGCTCGGGGGTAGAGGTGCAACTGTCTGGTGCCCACGATGGCGCTCTGATAGGACAAGCTGGGTGAGATGGACGTGGAATGAAGCCAATGGTACTCTGGCGAGTATTTGTACCACCGATCGAAGCTGACGTCATAGAAGAACAGACGTCTATCCAATCGTTGGGCTAGCGCCACGCTCCAGCCGGTACCGCCTACCACGTCCGAGATCTCGTGCAGGGGTACGTCGGGCAAGCACTTGGTGGGATCGAAGCGGCCGAAAGCGAACACGGTGTCGGCCTCTTTGACGATGTGATAATTGCGCGCCAGTAGATCCAGGGTGAAGGGGTTGTTTACGGTTTTGCCTAGCTGCTGAGCCACGGCGCGTACGTGCATCAGAGCTTCGACTATGGCCGAGGGGTCCAGCGGTTGAAGGCCCCGGTGTACCCGGGGATGCAGGGGTCCGATGATGACGCGACAGGGCAGGCCGTGTTGCAGGGCTAATTGTTCGGCTAGAGTGTCAGGTGCCGGCAGCGCCGCCGGTGATGATGCGAATGGACATACTGTTAAGAAATGACGAGACAGTGGATGGAATCACTCGTTTTTATTTTCACATGGACCAATGAAAAGAGTTACAGATGTTACCAGACGTTGAGACGGCAGCCGTCTGGGACGGGCTTATGTGTACAGTCACAGTCTAAGTGGGTGGGGGAGGTCTTGCGCGGTGCCAACCAGCCTTTCTGGTGGGGTGGCAGTGCGCAATCCACTTGTTGGTGGTGCCTGGACAGCAAAGGAGGCGGCTTGGCAAGTTCCCAGGTGGGTCTGGGCGGTGGGATGGACTGGGCTAAGTAAGCGTTTTCTTGGTAGTGGCGGCGTTCCAGTTCTTTCACGATGCGCGGGGACCAGGGCAGGTCCAACCACTGGAAGAAATCGCATATCCTTTGAGCGCAGGTCAGGAACATGCGACCCGGATTGTTCTGGGAGCGACTGGTGGTCAGTCTCAGCAGCTGATTGCACCAACAGTACTGGTCGGGCAATGACTTGCCGTCTCCGAACACCAGGTCGGGGTGACGTTGGCGTGTGATGTTTTGCAAATACTCGGGTGCCTCTGCCTGAGAGGTGAAGATCACGCAGTCGTTTTGGACTCGACCGTAAGGCAGCAGCTTGACCCGACTGCAACGCACGTAGGGCCAATTGTTCTTTTTGGAGGTCAGGTATTCCAAGTCACATCTGTGAAACGGACATTGGGGTGTGGTTTTCACTTCCTCTTCGTAGGAGGGGAGCTCGGCCATCAGTTGCTCGATCTGATCGGTGGCCTCTTGGGTTTCTTGGTTCCAGAGTTGTTCTTCCGTCAGGGGGTGGACGGAGTGGGCGGTGGCAAGACGTCTGTCGTCTCTGGTGGTGGTGGCTGCAGTGTCAACGTGGCTTGTTTTTTTCTTTTTGGCCGCACCGGTGAGAGGTTTGACGGTGCTGCGTTCTCTTGCGAGTGCCTTGGGGTGGCCACTCGAGAGGCGGCATCGTCGGGCAGGCGTTGGCTCAATTGGGTGTGGCGTCCGCCTTCCCGTGGCGTTTCTGACGGGCTTTCTCTTTCCAGGGCCTGGTAGAAACTGGCTGTCGCCGGTGTGGACATGTTGATGACTGATGGCGTGGGTGGAACG
>JAEMWC010000442.1:0-27500 GCA_016490735.1 Pachyseris speciosa
AATTTTTATTTTATTCACCCACGTTAAAACTTATCCTTGCCCGTTCATTTAATTTATTCCCACGTTTAAACGCTTTCCTTTCCCGTTTTAATTTATTCACCCGTTAAACGGCAATGAAAAGCGTTCAAACGCCGTCCAAAAGCATTTGTTTGCCGTTCGTTATTTGTTTATTTTTGCCCGTTTGAACGGCTAAGCGTTAGTGTACGTTTTCCCATGGGAGGTCACATATGTATATGCAAAAATGGCTGCCTTTAAATTATATTTTTTGAGATAAAAACTCTAAAGAATTTGTTATCCTGAACGAGGTTAGTGAGGCTATTTGAATGCATACAAAAGAATAATTTAAAGGCAGCCATTTTTGCATAGGGTCTATAATAAAAACCAAGTGTTTTAAAGAGCAACAATGCATAACTGTTAACAAAGCATTAAAAAAAAACATGCATACATGTACATTCTTTCGCATTTTCCAGTTCCTTGCTGACATACATTTTGTGAGAGTTGTTTGTTCCATGTTAGCAGTCATTCATTGTACCCGACACATGATGGCAGAGAATGAAGGATGATGTTGATGGACATTGACATGGTAAGAATTGCTGCAAAAACTGGCCTGCTACAGAAAAAGGTTTGAGCGCTCTTAGAGAATCTTGTTAAAAAATATGCCCCATGCAAAAAATGCATATGCATTTTACATTGCCATGTACCTTATGCTTTGTAAGTAGTAAAGCAGCAAAATTATAAAATAATTTCAAAAATTATCTGCTCGAAACTATCTCACCTCAAAGAACTGCATGGCTCTGCTAGCAACAACGAATTCTTGTGCTCATCTCCATTTACTAAGATGCTACCCTTTTGATGTTTGCTCTAAGATTAAAAAAAAAAAACAAAGAATAAGAGTAAAAAATAAATTTATCTGGGCAAGAAATGCATGCATGTGCCTACTTTGAACAACAGTAATAACCTGTCTGTTGTTTTTGCACAACAACCAGACTCAATAAGTGCGAAGTATCCAGACTAATATAGAAGTGTAATATACTAAGAACTAAACAATAAGAGAGATTTTCTTACCATTGCAAGCAAACATGGGAATCTTATTTGCAAATACTGCAGCAAAAATGTGACAGCCAGGCAACGCTGCCATCCGCCATCTTGAATTTTATGTCATTGCGGGCGCAAGGAAAGGCAGCGGCTAGATCACGAACACTCTGCCGGCAATTTGTCGGAAGATTTTCGTGTAGTTTTCGTTACTTTTCGGCACATGAACCGTTGGCTCTGTTGCAGTCAGCGGTAAATCTTTTCGGCCGAAAAGTCGAACGTGACAATTTTCGTTTCTTCTTCGTAAAGTCGCCGGCAAGCGAACTTTGACAGCTCAAAGGAAACGCGTCACAACCGTTACAGCGAGGCGAAACATTCCGCCAAACCGCGTAAAATCAAAGCATTTCCGCTTCACCAGGGAGGAGTTTCGGGTTTATAGCGTCTTATCCCGGTTGTGACGGTGGTGTCATTTACATATGAATATTCGAGTCTTTCAGTTCCCTTATTGCTCAAGATTTGAACCAACCACAAACCTTTAAGCGTTTTCTCAATTTCGCTCTCACTCAGACGCCTGGTGAAATATTCAAAGTCTAGAAGTAAAACGCCAACAAACTCACCTTGGACCAACGCAACGAAGTGTAACGCGATATGGGCCGGAGTCGATCTTGTATGACTGTGTATGTTTGTACCTTTTCACTTACACTCTTTGGCCTTTTGGTGGCTGTGACAGGTAAGCCTTTCGCCTTGTTCTCAGTGTGCTTGTATCACGATCCGGTATTAAATTATGCTTTGGGAATTCTTTGATTTCAAATCCCTAAACACCGCGCAATGTTTTGAGACACACTTCACGCGATCTTTATTTTGGAAGCGCGCCGACAGAAAATTTCCTGCTAACATGTCGCCTTGTACGTACATGCATTCACGAAGCTTCTTCGTTGTAGCTTGCCTCATTCATTTCTTTCAGTTTTGTTAGAAAAATAATGATTCGTGAAAGATGAATTTAATCCATGTTGATTTTATACAGAACTAAGCACTTCGAAGTATTATAAAATATCAACTTATTTCGAGGATCAATGGAAAGTGTTTGAAATTCTTGCTCTCTTGTCAACCGTCAGATTTCTTGGACTTGCTCCGATGAAACGGCTTGTTTTATCATTGTGACCTTGCGCCTTTCGAAATATGTCCATTAAAAATGTTGTAAAAATTCAGCTCGTTGAAGATACGGGTTCAATAAAATTAATCTTGAGCTTATTATCGAGGCGCGAAATTGACGCGTGCAATATATGGGATACAGTTAACAGATTGTTTAAATGTGGGGACAGGTCTTCGTGGTTTGTAGAGATATTTTTACATAGCAAAACCTTTGCATGCATTGCTTAACTAATATTATTCACCAGGCCATTCGACAGCCACTTGGCTGAAACGATATATTGTCTGTTATAAATAAATGTGTAAGGTTGGGTAGGTCATGTTTTGCTTTTTCTTTATTTCCTGTGTTAGCGTGAGGTATCTTACAGACAAACAATATGGTCAATATCATGATCAGAGGATAACTTGAACTAGTGAATGTAATTTGGATTTTTAAAGAATGCCAAGGGCTGAAAACTGAGTGTCTGCTTAATTTAGTTATTTTTGTATCTTGGACAACTTTCTACAAGATGGTAACGCACACTTTTAGGTTTTTCATTGAATAATCTGATTGGCTTAGTCCATATCTTTGGAATCAGTCTTTGGCAGATTTTTGACTTCATCTGTGTTGTTTCTCTTCCGTTCATCCAGTGCCTTGCAGAGGACTTACGCTTTAGACAAGTGTATAACACAGAGTATTTTTCCCAAAGTGCTATTGAATCATGAAAGCAAAAATTTGTTTCCCATGTTGTTTTGGTCTCTGAAACATCAAGTATCACATTATCCCATATGCCATTAGCTCAGACATTCACAGCGATCTACATCACAGGTGACAAAAAAGGGAAAATAATATTTATAATAATATTTATAATTTATTATTATTATGATTATTATTATTATTATGGCAGACCCCAGAACATCTCAGTTTAAAACCTGCATTGCGATATATTTTATCTTGCATGTAATGGTTCATCCACTGACTCAAAAGGTCCAACCATCTTGTACAGTATAATAAACTGTAGCACCACAGGAAAGTGGGTATTTAGTACACTTGAGCATTGCTTCTGGAGAGACAAAACTTAAAGTTACTCCCACAGCTGTCTGGGATTATTTAAACCTGAAGTGACAGATCAACGATTACTTGCATGATAAAAAACAAGGCTAAAATGAATTAATATTTACACAAGGTTCTAACATTCTTCAATAATCTTCCAATAACTAAAGACACATGCCATTTGCATCTCTGCTGTCTTAAACTAATCTGAGAGAAGGCCTTAATATGATTGTTATTAAAAGTAGAAAGACCTCAGGAATACTGTAAATAGGATAAGTACCAAATGAAAGAATGTGCCTGCTAGCTATGTAGCTCTACTTTAATACAGGGTGTTATTGTTTGTTAACATGCACATATTGGTCTGAAATTTCAAGTGGCTTCTAATTCAATTATAGGAGGAGCTATATGTGATGAAAGGTGTTTATAAATGCCGAAAGGTATTTGGCTTTATAATGAAAATTAACTGTTGTTAATTTGCCAAGAGTTAAACCAAAACATGGTATGGCCCTGTACATGCATGTTTTAAAAAGTGTTTGCTTGAGATGCCAGTATTAAAATAATGATGTATCATATATACATGTAGCTTTGTTTGCTTTACCCCTTAGATATAGCACTACCTTAAACTTTAACTTCTCATGTCAGTGATGTCAAATTTTAAATATATCAAAAAGTAAACAGCACCACATGAAATCTGACTGGCAATTAGGTTTAAAGTTTTTTTTATTCAAAAACTACTGCTTAGTAGCTTTCTTTTCAATTAACAGACTCAAAAGATCTAAGATCAACCTATACAACATAATGAACAGCACTATAGTACAGCACTGCTTTGTAGCTTTCATTTGAATGGTCACACTTTAGGATTTCATCCAGAGACTCACAAGTAGAACCACCTTGTACCGCATAATAAACAGCACCACAAGAAAGTACTGCTCAGCAGCTTTCCTTTGAATGGTCACACTGTAGGATTTCATCTACAGACTCAAAAGTTAGAACCACCTTGTACAGCATAACAAACAGCACCACAGAAAAGTACTGCTCAGTAGGATTCATTTGAATGGTCTGACACCTTTGGATTTCATCCACAGAATCAAAATTAAAGTTAACTACCTTGTACAATGGAATAATTATAAACAGCACAACAGGAAAGTATTGCTCAGTAGCATTTATTTGAGTGGTCAAACTTTAGGATTATTTTTATCCACAGACTCAAAAAGTAGAACCGACCAAAGAAGCTGTATACCATAATAAACAGTGCCACTAGAAAGTGTTAACGAGAGTAACTTTTATTGGTAAATTGATGTACAGATATGAACCATGTCATTCGATCAACATTTACATGTATGAACCACCTTAATGGACAACACATTAAACAGCTGATGACCTGACAGTTGATTACATTTCAGTAGTTTTTATTTAAAAAGTCAGTGATCAAGAACACTTTAGGTTTTAATCCACAGGCTCAAAAATAAAATGATGTTAACTTTGTGCATAATTAACAGAACTACGGGAAAGTATAATTTATTTCGTGTTAGGGATGAACACAAACTGCATGGCATTCAGATATACATTAAGTTTTCATTTTCAAGAATTACATGTCCAGTGTAGAACTGACTTTCTTTCCCATTCTGATTTGTGATACTCAATGTGTTTAAGCCATGTACATTCCTTTCCTTTCTAAAATCAGCCATGCCTTTTCCTGTGGTTCTTATAAGACAATTTTGTGGTTTCATGCCAGTCATAATTGGCTTATATTAAAATTTAGCTATAAGTATGACTTAATAACTAACCAGCCCTGGGTTTCCAAAATATTTGACCGTTGTAATATACAGTGTACTGTATATCAAGCCACAAGAAACTCTGAGACCTCTCTAGACTGTATGTCTAAAGATTTACTGTTTATGTAAATCACTGAGAATGTTTTTTTTTTTTTAATTTGCCCCCAAGGGACATCCCACACTTCAATCATTGATTTATAGCCTGTCAGTGGTCACTCCATAGACACTTAAGCCAAAAATAGTTAGACTGAGACCTTACAAGAATTAGATTGTTTATTCATGTTTGATGGGGCATCTTGATGTGACTCATGTCATACATGTAGGCCAACACCACAAAGCCTCAACATTAATTGAAAGCTTATTTAGGTTTGTCAACAATTTTTATGTTTGATGTATGGCGTGGTTGCACAAGTTTTAGTTTTTAACAAGATGCCTCAGGGATCAGTCATCATGCCTGCCCAAAACATATGAATTAATATGACTTGCTGTTTCTTGTGATCCTTGTCTCCATGTATGGTTATTGGTACAATAATCATGTAGTTTCTCCACCTTTTATTTTTTCCTCTTTATTTCACACTTCCTCAGGGTGTAACAGCAAAAATTGCTTCATATCCTGTGGGTTTTTAATGAGATGTCTAAACCTTTTAATCCTTCCTGCACTTGTGCATTGTTTTCTCATTTTAAAACCCCATAAAGCCCCAGTGGGGACAGAGTGGCCAACCTCGAACCAAGGCTATCCCTTTCCTCCCTTGTCATCAAGAGAGAGACCCTGGTTGGACCAGATCACACGACCACCAAAAATCTGAGTGGTAAAAAAAATTGATGGCAGGGAGGGGTGGCAAAGTCAAGAAACCCTAACCCTAACCACCCCTCTCTGTCATCATTTTATTTTACCACCCATATTTTGGGTGGTCATGTAATCAGGTCCAACGAGGGTCTCTCTCTCAACGACAAAGGAGGAAAAGAGAGAGAGCCTGGGTTGGAGGTTGCAGAGTGGCATCATATAATTTATCTCCTGTAGCTGAGGTTCAAAACATGTGGGTTACACAGTGTACCAGAACAAAGCTAAGGAAGTGATCCCCAAAAATAAAACATCTTCATTGATGATATAATTTTAAAAGGCAAATTGCCCCTGCTACAAAAATAGCGCACTTTACAATTGTGTGCTCAGCGTCCTGGCCTTTGAGTGGAAGCAAGGCTGGAGGTGACCTTGTTTTGATAATGTCTCTGCTTTTCTCATGTCCACATTTGCATGAGAAAGACAGTCGGAGAACTTTGTATCAAAACAAAGAAAAAATTATAACATTAAATCACGTTTTTACTCTGATCTGGTCACGATAACACTATGTCGTGGGATGCATGGTTCAATCTACAGTATATCACTATGTACAATTGTAACTGCTGAAAGTCAGCATGAAATCCTTAAAAATCAGGTAATCAATATCACAAATAGGATATTCATGGTATTGTTGGTCTCCTTGATGTTTTCCAAAAGCAGCCAGTTTTAAGGGTGTTGTGTTCCTGTTTCAGCATACATTGTACCTAAGTGTTCTTGTGCTTGAACAATTATTATATATAATATTAAGCCTGCCAACAATATCTGTGGAGTGTGATGTGGAGTGTTTTATCAAGTTTAAAACATGAGGCACATGTAGCGGTCAGTACCCAAAGCTGACAACCAACAAACTTCGCTTGAGTTCGACGCGCTATGAACTACCGGGATATTTTACGGACAATCACTTGAACGGTTTATTGAAAGCCATAAATCCAAGATCATATCGTAAACTGAAATAACAATAACAGTACAAAGAACTAACTAAGCTAAAATCCGGTGACCGACATACTAACATTCCGATCATTACATTTAAGGATAAATAATATTGTAAGTTTAAAGAAAACTAGTCTATGCAATATCAAACGATCAATACATCAAACTGCGTAATTCAAATCAACAAATAAGCTGTAAGGTTATAAGCTAATGGAAAATAGCTAATAACAAGATCTAAAACACTGATTGATGGGCTCCCAATGGCAATAAAAGGGCGTGCCATGTGCTCGAAAACTTAGCAAAATCAGTTGCGGTATAAAATTAGTGAGAATACAATACAAAAACAAGCCTAAACACACTAAAACTGAAGAAAGAAAATGACTTACATAACAGTTCCGCTTTGCCGATCCTTACAAAACCTTCAGCGTTCTTACAACTTACTTTGCTAGAAACTTCTGATCTGTCCTGTAGCAAGACAAAAGCCAACCAACTAAAATTGCGGGTAAGGGCGGAACTATAAACTACTCTCAGATCACATGTGACTCGTTAGCCAAAGATAATTAGATTGAAATCAAACAAGCTTAAATTGAATGTCCGAGAGCAGGCGTACAAAGCCGTTACAGCACAGCCGAGTGTTTTAGCACTTACATGTAATAAAACACAAATTGTGAATTAATTGAATGGCTTAAAAAGCTTTACTGTACATTAATACTTCACAAATTGATGTGATCAAGTAAGCTGAATCCACTCTAAGGGCACTAAGGCCACAAGGTAGCTGGCATTACCCCTTAAATCTACCAAAGCAAAGATTGAGCCCAAGCATTAGCAGCCATGAACAGCTGTTTTGGCCTTGTTAGGCCTCATCAGCAAGGCATAGCTAATGCTCAGGCTCAAGTACCCAGATATCAATAAAACAAGCAATGAAAAGGTAAAGCTTGTGGGATGTGGCTGGAAGTGAATTATATTGCTTGTTTTATTGATATGTGGTTACTTGAGCCTGAGCATTAGCTATGCCATGCTGATGAGGCCTAACAAGGCTTACTGTACATTAATCTGTCCATTCTTACACTAAAATTTAGATTTTGGGTAATTTTGGCCTAGAAAATCGGATGTAAAATTTAGCTGTGTCTTTATCAGACATAAAGACACTCATTAAAAATTAATTTGTTTGAATTTTCTCATGAATTGTTAATGAGTTTTTTAATGGTTGTTTGAAGAATGCTCAAAATGTAACGACAGATCGGTATTCTGATTTTCCAGCTTTTTCGAAAGATTGCTTTATGCTGACTTCATGACTTTTGTGTTATTTTTTTAACTCTTGTTTCATGATGTTAATCATACTGGACTCCTGTTATTTTTTGGGATTCATTATTGTACATTAACCGCTGGATGTACTTACACGCAGTTCGTGGAATGTCAGATGTAGAGTATAAAATTATTACATGTATGTGATGGCACAGGGATACAAATTTTATCTTTTAGTTCTGATGGCATCTCTCAGGAGTGAACCTCAGTGAGTGAGAGCTACCATCAGCAAGAGAAGATACAATAAAATTCATATCCCCAAGCAGCCATGTAACGATCTGTTTATTACTGTATATGGGTATTGATGAAACATCTAAATCTAAGACATCTCTGTTTTTCATTCATTTTAAAGGCACCAAGCAGTCACCTTGACTGAGGCCAGGGCTGTAATTTAAAATGTTTATATATTAATATGTGACAACCATCATTTTTATCGAAACATGAAGACAGGGTTTTCATTAAGAATAGTAGTAACAGGAGAATAGTGTAAAGTAACAGGAGACCTTTTATGAAAGGGCAAAGCTCTTTCAGGGAGCAAGCGAAATTTAGCAGGAGAATTCTGTGTAGTAGCTGGAGAATTCTGCGTAGTAGCTGGAGTATTCTCAGACCTCTGATGCCTAATGAACACCCTGTGAAGATAACAAAAGTGTGTTTGTTTATCTAGAAATAATATTTCTTTTTAATATTTCTTTTTAATTGTTATTTCCTGTGTTAACGAAAGTCAAATTCAACTTCAGTAATGTTGAAAGAACTGTGTGTGAACAGGATGCCCTAATCTTATTGGCTGACAATATTGTGCATAACCATATACAGGACAAAGCTCAATATGGACAACGCCAACATCCTCACATATGAAGATTTTTATGCAAAATTATCTTACATGTAAGTGACTTTTTGGGTGTCATGTTATTGGCCCATGTTTTCTTGAAAATTAGTAAGTGCAAAACAGTGAAAAAAAATCCAGGGCAATGTTTGCCACAAGAAAACAAGCCTGTATGTGAGAAATCAGCTATGTTTGAGCAAATAAACAACACCCAAAATGTCATTTACATGCTGTATGATAGTGTTGCATAAAACCCTTCATACATCAAAAGTAAAAAAAAAATAATTATTAATAATAGTATCTTCACTTGATGACGTGACAAAGAAATCAAATACACATACATGTAGTTTTTCACTGGTGTTTTCACATGCTGGTTTCAGTAAATGTCTTAACAGCTTTTTTTACACTGGGCCCTAAAACTTGAATTTTCATATTCTTACAAATTTTGGCTTCTGCAAAATTCACAGCCTTTTTCACAGGGTAGTCCACCTTCACATATTGTTTTTTTCACAGGTTATTCACAGGATTTTCAAATGTTTTCATCCAATAGTGTATATCGCATAAAAATAATTATATTTATTTAATAAAAAATAATATAATTATATATATATAATAAAAATGATTTACATGTACTATACAGTTGTAAGTAATAATTCATATGAACCTACATTATATGACTAGTACAGTAGGTAAGATTCATACTGCAACCATTAATATGGACAGTGATCCCTGTGTTGTCCATTTTGGCATGACCATATACATTGATGTTGCCATTTTATTTCATAATCAATTGATATAAATCTTGATTAATTTGCAGATGCCAAGTGTGGTAAGGCATTACTAACAGGAAAAACAGGAGATCTCCAAACACCCAATTATCCAAGCCCGTACCCAAGCTATTTAAAATGCTCCTGGCTTATCCAAGTGCCTTTAGCATACAAAATCAAACTGCAGTTTTATCATTTTGTGATCGAAGATGGATACGACTGTGTTAATGATGTTGTGAGAATTTATGATGGAGCAAACAGCTCCACCACACCTCTAGGAAAATACTGTGGAAGGAAAAATCCATTTCATGTGGAATCCACGGCAACAAATATGTTAATTACATTCAAATCAGATAGATCTGTGAACTATGCAGGTTTCAAAGCAACGTTCACTGCTGTCGCTGTTCAACAATTGAAACCAATGAGTTTCAGAAGAACGTTGAAAACTAATACTACAGCCATTCTTGGCAAAGATGTGAAGTTTCATTGTCAAGTTAAGGATGGAAGTGCCAATGTCGAGTTCTCTTGGACTAAAGATGGCCAGATATTGAGTAATAATGGTGGGCGGAAGTATATCATCAGGGTTAATGGCGTCACTAAGAGGTCACACCTATTGTTGGAAAAAGTGTCCAGACTTGATGTTGGAGTGTATGGCTGTTTGGCGAGTGATCTTGACTTGGGAAAAAACATTTCAATGTATGGGAACCTTATGGTCAAAGGTATATAAATAATGATTTAGCTGTGATTTGTGTCATCTTTGCCATTTTATCAGGGAAGCAAGAGCCCATTTTACAGTTGTGTGTTCAGTGACCTGGCCTTTGAATGGAAGCGAGGCTGAAGGTGACCCTGTTTTGATACAAACCTCTCTGTCTATGTCATGCAAATGTGGAGTAGTTAGTACATAAGGACAACTTGGTTTGCATGAGAAAAGTGCAGTGAACCCTGTATAAAAACAAGATCACTGCCAGCCTTATTTCTATTCTAGGCCAGGTCACTGAGCTTGAGTATGCAATTGTTAAATGAGCTATTAAAGGGCTGAGGGGAAACTTGGTGCTTGCTAGCTAAGTTACATGTGTTTAATCTGAAGGAAAAAGAATTCGCTGTCAGGTTTTTTTCCTGTTTCCTTCGCCTGGATTGTCCTCATATTTTCTTGCATATGACCTGCATAATATACAACAGTTCATTCCAATTACTTAGCACCAATTTTTCCCCAAAGTTCAGTCACAGTTTACCTAGAAAACAAAACTCAACTTTAAAAGTAAATATACTTACAAAAGAAAGGAAATAATTTACTGGCACCCTGAATTTGTCCATAAAGTGACTCCACCACGATGAAGATGCAAGCGCCATGGATTACCTAGGACTACATGCCACCATTGTACCACTGCACCATTGCACTGTCATGGGGAGTAACAAACAAATGTATCCATAGTTACAATATGTTAGCTAGTCAGATTAGTTGGTCATGGGTCAAATGTAATTATAATGTATGATATTGTGTATAGCATTATGGCACAAGTTTGTATCAGGATACGTATCGTATTGTCAGTGACAAAATGTACCATTGCAGCCCAAAATAATGGAAGCTCATTGAAGTTAACTCTGAAAATTTATTCCATTTGGTTTTTATTTCTTTTCTTAAGTTCCAGCTGTATTATTGGAGGGACCGGCTCCTATGAATGTCAATAAGGGTGACAATGTTGTGTTAAAGTGTAAAGCTTCTGGGGACCCTGTGCCCAAAATAAGGTAAGTTAAATCATAGTTATTTAATGTTTTTGTTTCCTGTTTTGGGGTTTGACCCTGCACAAATAACAATAGGTGGTTATGCTTGTTCATGCAATTAACCAATAGAAACTATGTGATTATGTCATTCTTGCATACAGTACGTGAGTCCAAAACAAAAGATGTTGAGAGTCAAGGACCTTCCAACATAAATCTTGGCTTCTTTGTTTTTCTCCTTTGATGTTTGCCGGGCTTCATAACCATTTCCTGGTTAAATAAATTTATGGTAATCTGCAACATGGTCACAAATAATTTGTGTAGGTCTGGTTCTCATTTTCTTGTGACTACTGGGGAGGGGGGAGGCCTGTGGAGTAAACAGTAATACTCTTCTATCCACTTCCTACCGGTAATTCTTGGATCAATGAAAACCTACATTTATTCCCATTAACAACTGCATTTGCTAAGTGGAGGTTGGGTGCCTGGGGTCAACATCCAGGGGCTTCCACTGGAGGCAAGCCAACCCCTAGACTGAGTACAGCTGTACCACTCCCAATCCCATACAAAATGTAGCTTGCTATCCCTATAACCCAACCATGAGCCCCCACAATAGGCATCCAAGCACCTGTCACCTGACAATTAAGCAGTGGGAAATACATGTAGGGAGGGGAGGGGAGGGGTACAAAGATAACTGCTCCAAAACAGCACAATATAGCAGATGAAGTTCCAATGTTACAATGTGACTGCATGATCCATGTAAGCATGCAATAATGACATCTAATGCTGACCACTAACCGCTCTTTGTTGTTAAGTGAGGCCTTCCAAGCCTGGGTGATCTGGTGTCACTTTGTCACTTGTTTACAACTCCGTCTGTCGCTTGTGAATTGTCGCTGTAGCAAACTGTTGTGCCTTTTCTGCCAGTTTCTGTCAGTTGTCTGTATTTTGGAGAAGATTGTCGCCTGCTTTTGGAACCATGTCGCTTGTTGCTTCTAGCCCTTGGAAGGCCTCTTAAGTTAGTTACACAAAAATTGCATTAAAATAAAGAAACAAGATGAGGTAAATAAGTTACACTGGATTATTTTGTGTGTAATTTAGTTACAACTGTAGTGGCACTGCCATGATCCAAGTCATTGATCATGTCTCATTGATTATTTTGCAGCTGGAAAGTCAATGGCCAAATTATGGCAGCCACCCAAACTGACTCTGCGTCAGAGCTGCACCTCAAAGTTGTGGAAGACACAGTAGTTAATTGCACTGCTGACAATGGGTTTGGTGCAGACTGGAAGATGGCAAAAGTAACCGTTCTCTGTAAGAAAATAATAACACTAAATTTCTACACACTAGATGCAGTACTCTGCATGTGATGTTAGTTGAGGGTGGGGATAGGGAAGGTATGTGACCTGTTCCCAAATGACCTAACTTCCAGTTCTCATTCCTTTTTTTCCAAATACTATTCATTTACAATAGATACCCCTGCAAAAGTTTCATCTCCATTTCTACATTGCAAGAAGTTTTGACAGAGCAGTGCAGGTCTACAGACCTCCACTAAATAAAAAAGTCTGTTCAGAGCGCTCTCTTTCTCAAACTGAAACCACTTTTCATTTTGTTCTCGGCAATCATTCAAATTCAGTTATACTGAATTCCCTTAATCCCAGGCCAAAGGAAGATGAGAGTTGCTGGGAGTTTAGAATCTTGCTCCTTTTCAGCCTGAAACACTCATGTGCTGTTGACAACTCTCGTCAAATTGATTTTAACCTGCTCAAAATTAATTTTCTGTACAGTGCATTGCAGTGCAATACAATACCTAACAGTACACCCCTCTATTTATCCAACTGTGTTATTGTGGTACATGTACATCTGACTAAATGACACACTGTAGTCTTTGTTGATGTCTAAACTTAAGTTACTAAATGCTCATAATTAATATTATCCAGTGATAACAGTGATATTCCAGCATCCTTGCATGCCATAGTTATTGGTACAACATGCACACTGTACTTGTGCATGTTTTCACACAACCATTGATCAGTGTCACCATGACCACATAATTTTTTGTAATGACTAATAAATGAGTAGTGGTGTTTTATATACGTTAAAAAACATGAGGTGCAGCCAAGTGTTTCAGGTCTTGATAAAACATGAATCCTGAATTTATTGATTGGCTTCAAAAGCTTAACTGTACGTCTATCCATGTATTTATATCAGATATAAAGACACAAGTTTAATTAAACATTAAAACTCATTGACAAAAGATGAGGTTGGGAACAGGTGCCTTGAAGGTGGAAGGGCCTGATGCGCAGAAGGCAGCAATGCATTGGAGGTAACCAAGGCAACCATGTGAGCACCCACCACCCGGAACCGTCACACTGAAGACTGACTTCAGTGGAATACTTACCGGACCCATACGTACCTACCTGGAGAGAGGGAGGAGTGGTCCCAAGCACCAATCCACCGGCTGCTGTCAGCTTTGACTGTGAAATGATCCACAAAGATCAGCAAAGCAAAGCAAGCGGTGCTAGTTGTGCAATCACACCCCCCCCTCCCCAATCCCCTCCCCAGTAGAGCCTGCCTGCCTGAGGTGCAACTGCTGACCAGCAAGCCTTGTCTCGAGGTTAACCTTGCCTAAATTACGTTTAGCCACATTTAATTTCTTTTGTACTTTCTTCATTAATTATTTTAACAAAAATGCAATTCTTTCAATCACAATGTTGCCTACCCCTTTCCTCAATACTTGCCAAAATTTATTTCAGCTCCTCCAACAGTATCTGCACTCATGCCACCAATGCCCACCCAGCCAGAATGGTCTGCACCAGTGATTGTCACACCTCCAAAGAATGTGACAGCAGAAAAGGGGCACAATGTGACACTGACATGCACTGCTAAAGGAAATCCTAAGCCAAAGATTAGGTAATATTGGTATTTTCCAGGATATTTTATGCTGTTTGACGTAACATTCTTTAAAATTATAGCTTTGGGATTAGGCGTTATACTGGTAATAAATTGCTTTCTTCAACAGAAACAATGTCATAACTGAGTTAGCTGAGCTGACAGTGGACCAGCTGGGCTCCCTTACCCATGCTTTTCCACTTTTGTGCATTGTATTTTACGTACAATGTAGTAATTAAATACTCTTTATTAACATTTTGCTTCAATTGTCATCTTTAAGGAAAATTCTTTGTCGCCACGATACACAACGATTTGAGATGCAACTTACGAAACACAGTTTTATCAAAATATCGCAGCAAGCTTGCATCAAGTTTCGGGGCGCGTTCGAAATCCCTGCGATATTACGGCAACAAATTGCACTAAAATTGCGCTGAAATTGCACCTCTTTCCCGCGTGCAATTGCACCTCTTTCCCGCATGCGATTGCACCTCTCCCGCGTGCGATTGCACCTCTTTCCCGCGTGCGATTGCACCTCTTTCCCGCGTGCGATTGCACCTCTTTCCCGCGTGCGATTTTGAAGTTGCAACTAATAAGCGCGACAAAAATCGCATTGTGTTGCACGACAAAGAGCGCCTATGTAAACGGGCTTTAACGGGCCAGTGAGAGTGACGAGCCAATCAGAGTTCGAAGTGCGCAGCGCGGGAAAAAGTGCGCGTGCAAGTCGCCATTGATTTGGGTTTGCTTCTCATTGGTTGAGAAAGTGGCGCGAGTTTTGCTGGCCAATCACAGAGTCTTGCAATGCAAAACAAAAGGAAATGCAGTTTACGTTTTACCACTCAGCAATGCAATTCTTTAACATTTTCACACCTAGTTGATAAGCAACACCACAGCCAAGTACTGCTCAGTGGCTTTCATTTGAATGGTCGCACTTGAGGATTTCTACCACAGAATCAATAGTTAGAACCACCTTGTACAGCATAATAAACAGCACCACAGGAAAGTACTGCTCAGTAGCTTTCATTTGAATGGTCACACTTTAGGATTTCATCCACAGAATCAAAAGTTAGAACCACCTTGTACGGCATAATAAACAGCGCCACAGGAAAGTACTGCTCAGTAGCTTTCATTTGAATGGTTGCTCTTTAGGCATCTTTCAATCACAGAATTATAAAATTAGAAGCAACTTGTAAAACATAATAAACACCACACAGGAAAGTACTGCTCAGTGCTTGTAGCTCTCACTTGAATGGTCATTATTTAGGATTTCATTTATCTGCAAAGTAGTAAGTTCAAAGTACCGATGTAGATCTGCTGTAGAAATAAAAGACTTGAGTTATATATATACATAAAATACTGTTAGGTTGTAGAATCTCATAACGTCCTGTGTTTTGTGGTCTGATAGATGGCTGGTAGACGACAGTAAATACTACGAAAAACTCACAGATGAAAATGGTGTGTCACGCCTGACCTTCACAGTCAACAAGGATAAGACTAGAGTTCGTTGTGAGGCGCAAAATCAAAAGGCCATTGACACAAGAACTGCGTATGTTACAGTTCCACAAGGTATTTCATAGTGTCTCGAAATTTTTGTTTTAATTTACTGCCTGAAGTGCTTATTCTGGTTGAAGAGTTCAAGTTTGCCAAAACTACCCTGTCAACGGAAGCAAAAGCATCATTTGAAAGAATGTCGTAGAAAACTTGGGGAGCAGGGTTGGCGCAGTGGTGAGAGCGCTCGCCTTCCACCAATGTGTCCCGGGTTCGATTCCCGGACTCGGCGTCATAAGTGGGCTGAGTTTGTTGGTTCTCTACTCTGCTCCGAGAGGTTTTTCTCCGGGTACTCCGGTTTTCCCCTCTCTCCAAAAACCAACATTTGATTTGATTTAATTTGATTTAGCGTTAATTGGTGAATGAAGAGCTACTATGTAGAGATGTTGCCAATAAAGCCATTATTATTATTATTATTATTATTATTATTATTATTATTTTATTATTATTATTATTATTATTATTATTATTATTATTATTATTGCAGTAAAACTATCTGTATGCACAGTGTTATAAAGCGACACAGGGCGCAAAGCGTAACCTGTGCGCACAAGCGAAACTTAAAAGGAATAACCATATGAGTAAAAAAAAAATATATATATATATATATAATAATAATAATAATAATAAAATTAAAATATATATCTATATATATATCTACATGGCTAAAAACTATTATCTAGGCATATAAATGTTTGTAGTGTCTCTCGTTCTTCGTGGCTGATAGTCAGGCTTTGATCTTAGGTCTTCATATCATAACCTTGAAAGTTCTCGCTATATTTAGGGATGACGACAAGACTGCCTTTTGCATGGCCTCTAAAACTTGATTCGCCTTACGTCCTACCAGTGACTGAATTGAGGTTTCGGTTTCTCTCGACCAGCCTCCCAACACGTCCATGATAATGTTATGTTGAATCATCTCGTAACCTCTATACTGCTGCTTCAATTCCCACCTTAACGGGCCATACTTCATCGTCTTCTCCTCGCTCTTTTTCTCTCGGTTACTAATCCAAGGGCAGCTCATCTCTAAGGTCAGCACTTTCTTGTTTGCATGATCCACAATCCTCGCGTCTACACGGTTGGCTCGAACCTCCTGGTGGTCCGCATACACGGGTACATCCCACCATGCTTCCACTTGTTCTGACCTGTACTCCGGCTTGGGCATTACTGGCGAGTACCACGGTGGTACTTCCTCGAGAAGACCCTGGTCATGTAAGATCTCATAAAACAGGACCTTTAGAGCCATGTTGTGTCTGAATAAATACTTGGTCTGAGCCAACGCAGTGCACCCGGACAGGATATGAGAGACACTCTCTTGGGCGTGGCCACATATTCTACACTTCACATCCCCAGAGCAACTTGTGTGAGTCTTTTTGCTAGTGTAGAGCTTTGTTGGCAAAAGTTGCTCGTACAGTTCAAACGCACCGGCAATAGTATACGTGGGACATGATCTCCATGTTCTCAGCCAGCTGAAACATCCGTTCGTGCACAACTGTTCATCGTCCTTTCTCTCTCTCAGTAGCTTCCCCTGCCATTCTAGGCCACGTACGTCCCTCTCATACTTCTCCACACATTCTTTCAGCACTCCCTTCACACGTTGCGGTGGGATGGCCTCTCCACTGGTCATAACACATACAGGTTCCGGGTGTTTAAGATGAAGGTCAACACCCAACTCCGCCGCAAACTTTGCCGCATCTTTCACTATTGATTTATGGCCAGATGACTCGGCTCTTTCGTCAAACTCTCTCACCATTTTCATCGCCGGGTCTTGGTTCTCATACATTCGTATCGCTGCTTTGACCTTGGTCACTTTATACTCCATCTCCACCGCACGTAGACCTCTTCCGCCTTGTTCCCTCGGGAGGTACAAGAGAGCCGTAGAACCACCTGGGTGTTTCCCGCCATTTTCCACTATGATCTTGCGCACTTCCCTGTCCAAGATCTTCAACTCTGTTATCGGCCAGTGTTGAGTCCACATTAAGTAACCCAACACCGGCAAGGCAAACTGGTTAGAAGCCGCCACCCGGTTAAAGTCTGAGAGGGGACTGGACCAGATGATCGACAGTCGACGCAGGTACTCCCTTGCTGCACATTCAAGTACCATTTTCTCTTCCTGGACTAAGCTCTCAAGAACACCAAGAAACTTATACTGTTTTCCTTCTTCAAGTGATGGTAATCTTCCTCCAGCTATATCTCCTCCTAAATTCTCCTGGGAGTGGATCCCTCTCCTTATATGGACCACAGCACATTTCCTTGGATTCCACTGTAGTCCGATGTCTTCCATAGCCACTTGCGTTGATTCTAGCACTCGGTTCAACTTGGTCTCGTTAGCTGCGAATACTTTAAGATCGTCAATATACAGCAAATCAGTCACTGTGGCACTGATTGGTTTAGATAACTTGTATCCCTCGGAGGCACTTATCTTCCAGGCCACAGGATTCAAGCAGATCGTGAAAAGCCTCGGGCAGAGCGCATCTCCCTGTGGTAATCCTTTCTTAAACATAATAGGATCAGACACTTCCCACCCATGCCGCGTGTTGGCGATGATTCTTGTCTTCCAGCTCTTACACAACTTACTTATCACCTTACACATCCACTTTGGAAACCTATGCAGCACCATCATCTCACCTAACCACCCATGATCTACCGAATCATATGCCTTCTTCACATCTACCCATGCCATACTCAGGTTACGCCTTCTTCTCTGACAATCCAACGTCACCACCCTATCAATCAACAAATTATCTACCGTTCCACTACACCCCTTTTTTGCACCTCTCTGCGATCCTTCCATCAGCCCATGCTCTTCCAGATGTTGATCCATGGGACCGAGAACACACGAAGTAAACCACTTATAAGCCGTATTTAAACAAGTGATTGGTCTCTGATTGTCGCTGGTGAATTCCCCCGGTTTTGGTATCAAAGATGTTTTTCCTTCAGCAAACCAGGATGGGTAGTCATCATCACTTCTCGAGATCGCTTCAAACGACCGGGCCATGCCTTCGTGTAGCACTTGAGCACGCTTCCACCAGTAGTTGACCAACTTGTCCGGCCCCGGAGCACTCCAGTTCTTCTTCCTTTTCAATATTCCTACTGCCTCAGCGGTTTCTAGTGTCCAGGTCTCTTCTGTCGGTGGAGGGACCTTGCTGAAGATCGCATCTCTCACTTCGTTCAGCCATTCAGCCTGGCTATTCCCAGTCCCCTCTCCTTCCCACAGTTCTCTCCAGAACGAACTCGCTTCTTCAATACTCCCGAACTTCTCTCTCTCCTCTGCAGCGGTGTTTCCATTAGCTCCCTCATACTTGGGGCGATCACAGTCTTCGCATTTGGCTAGCATCTCCCTCATATTAGCATACACGCGCCCTGTATCTTCTTTAAACTGTTGATTTAGAACCTTCGCTTCTTTATTCTTCTTATTCCTGCCAAAAGCTCTTTTCAATTTCCTCAACGCACATTTCTGCCTTTCCATGTAACTCACAAGTGAAGCTATGGATAACTCTTTGCATTCTTGTTGTAGGATCGCTCTGTTCCTTTTTCCTCTTTTCGTCATTTTCCTGTTTTCTTTCAGACGCTCGATTTCAGATTTAGCCATTGAGATCTTTTTCCGAAGACACTCCGCCTTTTCCTCGTACGCTTTTTGACACTTTGATCTTTTACTCTTCTGGTTTGATGATTTTCCTGATCCTTGTTTTTTCCATCCTTTATACAAAAGGAATGCCGTGACAACAGAATAAAGCACACAATTAGCAATCCAAAGATAGCTAAATGGATTGTCCGTCGGGGATACTCTGCACTGCTTCATTAACTCCGTTATCACCTTATTAATATTCTCATGGTCGCCCTTTGTTGGCGTTCCTTTTGTTCGTGTATCAATAGTACGATTACTAAAATCGCCTTCGCACGGGTGGATATGGATGTAAACATTGGTAGCTGATTTCAAAAGCTCACGTGCTTCTGAGCTTAAGGAAGGCCGTTCATCCGGAACCGCCTCACTTTCTTCCATATGCAAATCTTGGTCTCCTGTATTTGCATTTTGAAAACCTTCGACTGGTTCTTCGTTCCTTTCGCACTCTCTTGTTCTGATGTTTTCGCTTATTCTCTGTCTAACGTTCCCAAGTGTTTTCTCCAGTTTCGCCGCTTGGTCTCTTAGATTCTGCTCCGTGAGCTCCAGATAACCATAGCCCTTCTCTTCCCAAAGCTGTTTCATTATCCCCATGTAGCCTTTCTTCCTTCCATTGTCAAAACGCGGTGGGTTTTCTGAGTTAACCAGTCGCTGGGCTTGCTTTTTGCACTCCAAAATATCATGATTCCCCACCTCAGTCCATTTTATCCTTCCATTTATCCGCACAAGTCGTTCCTGCGATCCATTACTTGCCATGTTATGACCACAATGTCGGTAAACTCAAATTTCAAATTAAACTAAACAACAAACCAAATTCGCTCGTTCAGAGACACCGAATTGTCCTGCAGTTCGCCAGACAACTTCACAAGTATTCAGAATACTTTTCTGTATGTCTTTTAGTGCTCTGAACTTGGCTTACTTTCAGTTGAAACGAATTTTATCAGGAGCGATAAGACACGTCTGACCTACTTATTATTATTATTATTATTATTATTATTATTATTATTATTATTATTATTATTATTATTATTATAGTAGTATTATTAACTGTAAATGGTAAACCGGACCAACACTCAGGGTTTTTAAATAATTGAGGAGAAAGTGCTGCCTTTGTAATGACATCTACAAACGGTTAGACTTTCTAGTCTTCTCGGATAAGGACGATAAACCGTAGGCCCCGTCTCACAACTCTTCATAATTCTCTGATTCTGTGGGACGTAAAAGAACCACTAGGGACATAACAAAACTCTGGCTGTGACCATCCCTAGTGCTGACCTGTTCCATTCAGCAAGTGGCCGGCTTGGCGTGATATCCCAAAAAGACTTATGGTGTATGTGGCCACACGCATAGCAGCCGTAAGTCAATGGGGCTTTGCCGAGTGCTGAAATCATGTAGATGTAGATTTAGGTAGAACACTGTACCGGTATTACAGAAGTCATGGGTTCGAATCCCGCACAAGCCTGGATTTGTTTAGGCTCTCTTTGCACAACTGCTTGAAGTGCGTTTACAATTGTAATAATCTATATTAGTATATACCACACAAGTGAATAGTACTTTTTGCACGCTCTGGTTGGTTAACTCGAAGGTGATTAGCAAGTACTACATGTATTCACCTCCAGCAGCCGGCGCGCGAGATTTTACAATTTCCGACCGCTTGTCGGTATATTGTCATACATTAAGTGATGTTTTGGTCCGCTACTTATTAAGTGGCAGTGAAGCGGCGAGGTAAATATCCACCACTATTTACCTCCACTTCGGTGACTAATTGTTAAATATCTTTAATCGTCATCTGCCAGTGTTAACCCTTATTTCTTAATCCATTCCTTATAATTTATCCTTTATTTATATTTTTGTTTACTTATTTATTTTTTCAAGTTGAGGCAATTGTAGACAGCCATCCTACTGAGGGTATTGGTATGAAATTTATCCTGGTCATGGCATTCGCCTCTCTGGCTGTTTTCGCGATCGTGGGAGCTGCCTTGTTTATATTCCGACGCCGGAATTTGAAGTTGCAAAACTTGAAGTCGCCTGTTGATGTGGAAAAGCTTCAAAGCAACCCAATCTATGAACGGCATACTAACTACTACACCAATCCTAAACTTTTGAACTGGGAAGTGCCACGAAACAGAATGGAGTTTATCAAGGAGTTGGGGTCTGGAAATGGTAAGTGGATTAAAATTTCTCTTTGGTAGATTTAGCATGCTTTGCGATTGAGTGTCGAAAAACCACAACAGGAGTTGGAGCGATTTTCAATGTGACCAATCAGAAGAGATTCAAACAGCGCAATGAACCAATCAGAATTCGAAGCGATTTTGTGCAGTCGGCGCCAAGCGCGGGAAAATTCGCGCGTGCAAGTCGTGATTGGTTTATGGTTTTACTTCTACCGGTTGAGAAAGTGACACGAGTTTTGTCGACCAGTCACAGAGAGAATCAAAGCAAATCAAAGCAAACAGAAATCAGCACTCAATTGATAGGCCTCTGGTACTTTAACCAATCACAACAGACCTAAACATCAATGAACCAATCAGAATTGGAAGGAAATGAACGTATTGTAACTGGCGTCAAGCGCGGGCAAGTCACGATTGTGATTCACCGAAGAAATCGTGACCCATTTGGTTGAAATCCCAGATGAGGTCTCAGTTAACATTCAGGTTTTCGTTACTTGTAAACAATCTCTTGTTCCTTGCAGGAACATTCTCCAGCATCTTTCTGGGAAAAATCACTCCAGACACTTCAGAAGAACTGGAAGAAGGAAAGGTTTCATTGGTTATGGTGAAACTACTTAAGGAGACACACGACCAAGAGACGGAACGAGGGAACTTCGAGAAAGATGCCATAGCGCTGACGACATTCAGTCACCCCTATGTTCAAAGTCTGTTTGGTGTCTGTGTTGATGGCTATCCACTGTGTCTTGTGTTCGAGTACAGCGAGCACGATGAGAGCCTACAGGAATACTTGATAGAGTCTGGTCGCGGCCAGTGCTCCATTCATCGCCAAGTTGGTGTGCAGAATGTCAAGCCGAAGCTGTCGAATGTTGATCAAATTTCAATCGCCAAGCAAATAGCAAACGGCATGGAATACTTGGCTCAGAGGGGGTATATCCACCGAGAATTATGCGCCAAGAATTGCATCATTGGCAAGGGTATGGTGGTGAAGGTATCAAATCTGGGATACTCCTGGAAGGGGCCTAATAGCGATTATTACTCCTTGGGTCTCGGTGAGCGCAGAAGTTACCCCGTACGATGGCTGCCCCCGGAAACGCTGCTGTTTGGTACCTTTGCCGAGGATAGCGATATCTGGTCATTCGGCGTTTTGCTATGGGAGATATACTCCAGTGGGGTGACGCCTTATTATGGGATGAATGATGAAGAAGTGATTTCCTTGGTGGTTGGAGGGGACATTCTGCCGTGTCCTAAGGAATGCCCGAAAGAAATGTACGAGGTTATGCAGGGTTGCTGGAGCCCGGAGTCGTTTGAGAGGCCACGATTTAGCAGTATTCATCAGAGGATCTCGTCTCTGTTCAATGGAGTACCAGTTTGACTCGCTCCCTTCGTTGGCATTTGATGCGACCATCCGCAGCTCAAAATGCCTTGGGAGAAGTATGGAAATATCAAAAAACAAATAACACTACTGGAAAATACTGCTCAGTACCTTTCATTCGAACGGTCACATTTTAAAATATCCTACACAGACTCATTATCCTTGTTTTGTTGTTTTGTTTGTTTGGTTTTTTTTTTTCACAAGGGCGTCGAGCGTTCAAGTAACAGTTAAGTATAATTATTGCAGTCTGAGCCGCTCTGGTCTAAATGAAACTGTTTTGAGTTTCGGCAAAAATGTTTTGAAATTTCAAGCCACGATTGCTTGTCACAAACTTTGTTTAGTGCCTAAAAGACAGACGAAAATGGAAGAAGTACGATTAAATTTTTAGATAAAAATTGGGTATTGGAAATTATTATTCTAGTGTATTTGAAACATAAATAGTTATGCGGATTACATTTTGTTACATATAGTGAATGCATGCGTTCTTTAAAGTTTGTTGATAGGACTGTATTACAGTCACTTTGTTGTAGGAACTTGAAACGGGGTACAGAAGAGTTGTGGAGATGAAATGTCATTAAAACATATAATTTTTTTAAGTATTATTCTTACCAACGCTTTATCTGTAAAGGGATTTTATAACTTTGCAGGGATATGTTGATAGGGATTCTATGGATATTCACTACAAACAAGCGCAGATCCGAACATTATTATAAGCACATGTGCCCGATGCAACAAGGACATACTTGTCCAATTTCTTTTCTTTGGCGCTAAATGAGGGGTACGCTATTTTTGGAGGATAAAACGAAGGCCCGAGTTAAGGCTAATTTTAGCCTCTTCTGTAGGGAAGACTGGGATGTGACAGACTAAACGTTTGTCATTTGTAACTTGTTTTGAAAAGTTGAATAGCTTTGTTATCATATGCAACAAAAGAAGTCAACTTTTCATTTCATCGTGCTTTCTTTTCGAATTGAACCAGATAGGTTTTTGTACTATAGAATAAAAAGTAAATTATGCTTTATTTTCTAAAAGATAAATACAATTTTGCTATATTCAGCTCGATGAAGACAGTAATTACTTTGTACTAAAGCAATATTTTAGAGTGACTAACATCAAGATAATTTCTTGGATGTGTATTTATTTTTCCATAACAAAGAAATAAAATGCAGTTTGGTACATTGCTTTTAGAGATGGGTAGCCCTTTATTTTCCATGGGGACAATAAAGCCAGCGTAACACGCAAACGTGGGCGAAAACTTTCTAGCAAATGTTCAAGCAAGCAACCGTGGACAATAATCCTGCTGGTATACGTTGGATCAAACTGGTGATCTGATCGGCGTAATGAAATCAACAGAGAGTATAAAAGCAAGGGCCGATACAACGTAGAATGGTTTTAAGTTTTGTGTACTATATTTCGGCTGGCCAAACCAGCCTTCTTCAGGTACAATGAGAATTTACATTGGAAGGGGTGTTTATGTAGTTATATACCGGAAACACGTAAAACTAAAATGATTGACAGTGTAAAATAAAATACTAGAAAAAAGGTCTAAAAAAGATAAACTTATAAGAAAAAATTAACTAATATGTTTCTTCGCGGATGTTAAGCTTCCCTGGCCTTACGGATTGAGTCTGTTAGAAAATATTCCCATTGAGAAAATATTTTCTAACAGAGACTCAATCCGTAAGGCCAGGGAAGCTTTCTTAATTTCAAAAGGCAGAACAATTGATCCTGAAGGTCTTAACATCCGCGAAGAAACATATTAGTTAATTTTTTCTTATAAGTTTATCTTTTTTAGACCTTTTTTCTAGTATTTTATTTTACACTGTCAATCATTTTAGTTTTACGTGTTTCCGGTATATAACTACATAAACACCCCTTCCAATGTAAATTCTCATTGTACCTGAAGAAGGCTGGTTTGGCCAGCCGAAATATAGTACACAAAACTTAAATACGTTGTATCGGCCCTTGCTTTTATACTCTCTGAAAACTTTCTCCCCGCGCGTCGTGTCTCCTCGTAGGAGACAATTTTCACGCGCGCTTTGCGTGTTTTCCACGCTTTACTTTGCCCAGGAAGAATAAGGAATTACTTGCAGTCTATTAAATTCTACTAACGTGTGCCTCGAGTTTTGGAGACACATTAGTGGCCCTGTCTCGCTTAAAAAAAAAACCGTGAAACTAAGAATAAAGTACGTCGAAGAAAACAAAACGTTTTTAACAACGTACGGCAAAACAATAGCTCAAAACAAAGACAACCTCGTCAGGTTTTAACACCGAGGTAGACCCAAATCAGCCACCTTGAAGTGTTTGGCCACCTGACGTTCCTTGCGTTAGCCCTTTTGTCAGAGCGAATTCCTGAGAACCGACCTCCACGAATTCATTTTCACTCTTCCAATACGAAGAACCGCTGGTCTTAACAAACCACTCCCTCTTAGAGCAGTTTTCGAGTGAGTGTCGTAAAACCAAAACCAAACCTTACTCCAGCCAATCACAACAGACCGAAACAGTGCAATAAACCAATCAATGGCTTAGAAATCAGTGGTTAACTCTGTTGTGTAAATTAATTGGGCTCTGAAAGGAAACCTTAAATTCCTTCTGAGTATTTCCCTATTAACAAATGTCCACACGTGGTGAAGAAAAAAATTCCTGTGAAGGACCTTTATGTGGAATTAAGCTTTAATTTCCCTGTAAGTTCTTCCGTACTCTCTAAACGTCTTTAAAGGAACCTAGTCCTCAGGCAACAAATTCACGCTAAATTGTTGGAAATAATTACTAGCTTCCAAATTTTGTTTTGAAACGTGGATATAACATTTAACCCCTTCATTGACTACCACACCTACCGAAACCGGCCTCGCAGAGCCACGTCCCTTGTACCGCTTGTGACGTCATCCGTATTAACGCTCATGGGCAACTTTTACAAGTAGCATGTGTAGGGGGGAGAGAACTTTCAAACCATACCCGAATGAGCACGATTCCGTCAAACAGGCCGGAGCAAAAGCGAAAAAACCAAGTGACGTTGAAAGGAAAATCTTGTTCCACTACCCACCTGCACCTCCTTCCATCTAATCCTACGATCCTAAAAGTTTTCACCAATATTTTCCCACCGAAAGGAAGCCTAGAAAATTACCAGAAAGAGAAAAAGAAAGCGAGGGAAGAAAAGCGAACGATAAGGGGAAGAGAAAAAGCGAAAGGTAGAACTTTTGTTTTCTGCGCATGCCCGAACTTGGAAAGCTAATATTAAGTATCAGTAACAGAAGGGCGCGAGGAGTTCCACCAGCAAACAGAGTTTTGCGCAGTTTTGGTTCTTTTTGGCTAGATTAAGGCCAGAAAACGGCTCGACGAGCTTCAAAAGGTGTTTTTCGGCAAAATGCTTTGTAGTTTCAAGGGTTAAGTGAACAAAAAAATCACTATCATTATCGCGTAGTCCGCTTTCAAATTTCCCTGGGGCGCCATTTTGGCCGTAATGATTGCAGCTATTGTCGGGAAGCAAATTAAGCAGAAAATCCTTTGTGTTAAACATATAGGGCAACCACTACACGTCATCAGATCCAAAACGGCTGCGCCCGGGAAATTTGAACGCGAAAATAGTAATATCGATTTTTTTTTGTACACTTAAATGTTATATCCACATTTTAAAACAAAATTTGGAAACTAGAAATTATTCCCAACAATTATTTGCGTGAATTTGCTATAAGAGTAGAGATTCCCTTTAAAAGCCAACATCGCACTTCTGAAAACAGTGTTTTATAAAGTAATTGCTTTGGATTTACCCTTCGTTCGCCTGCTTTTAACCAACCAGATTGCAGTAATTTTTGTCGGTCATATAAGTGAGGACATTAACTCACAAGTGAAAGGTAAGAATCCGCTTCAGGATTAGATCACTTTAGGACAATCGCAAAGGATTTTATGTGAGGATTTTACCGAGACGAATCAGGGGCACCCAACGAGCCAAATCAACCAAAAGCTGTAGAAAGGCATTTTTAAGTACCTTATGGTGTTTGAAGTCTGTTTAAAGCGATGTTTTCATAAGCTAGAAGAAGTTCATCTGTTCGGATTTCCTAGCTGAAATTTTAATTAACCGAAATATTAGGGAACAAAATCTTCCTTTGAGAAAATGCAAGCTGTTCTAGGGAACTATTTTCTTTCCGAAAATGCTAGCTGACGTTTTTGACTGCCAAAAACAGCAATAACGACCCTTCCGAAAACCTCAGGGGCTATGATTTTGCCATTGCGAATCTTTTAGGCCACGTTTTAGTTACGAAAATCCGAGTGCGCGCTTTAATCGACACCGAAAGCGCAAGGCAAATTACCCTCCACCGAACAGATATCCACCGAAACTTGTTGTTGGGTGCCCCTGACGAATTGGCAAATCACTCCTTTTGGGCGAGAAGTGATCCCAGTTATTTCAGCAACATTTTTTGTATCATCTTATCTCAAGCATACAGGTCGAATTGCACAGAAAACATTAATATTCTACTTTATATCATGTTCAAATGAAGAGCACCAAGCACGAAATCTCAGACATGAAATGCTGTTTTTGAT
>JAEMWC010000442.1:37500-47500 GCA_016490735.1 Pachyseris speciosa
CATATATAATTCACACTCATTTCTTTCACGGGAACATATGAACCCACAATTGACCTACTCCCAACGTCAGTGGCTTCATAGCTGAGTTGGTTAGAGCATCGCACCGGTAATCGCGAGGTCACGGGTTCGAAGCCCGTTGAAGTCCTGAATTTTTTTTTCAGGCTTCTTTTCGCAATTGCATAAATTGCGTTCACAACTGCGAGGATCATTCTTCATTTGATTTCGTTTCCGCAGTTCATATATGATTCATTTCATATATCATTCACACTCATTTCTTTCACGGGAACATATGAACCCACAATTGACTGCTCCCAACGTCAGTGGCTTCATAGCTGAGTTGGTTAGAGCATCGCACCGGTAATCGCGAGGTCACGGGTTCGAACCCCGTTGAAGTCCTGAATTTTTTTTTTCAGGCTTCTTTTCGCAATTGCATAAATTGCGTTCACAACTGCGAGGATCATTCTTCATTTGGTTATTGTTATTGTTATTGTTATTTTTATTGTTATCGTCATCGTCATCGTCATCGTCATCGTCATCGTCATCGTCATCGTCATCGTCATCGTCATCGTCATCGTCATCGTTATCGTTATCGTTATTTGTTACTGTTATTGTTTTTGTCATCGTTATCGTTATTATTATCATTAAATGAACTTCTACGATAAGCAAAACGTTTACATTCCATGTTCTTAAATCAAGCACAAATCACTGACTTCTTACTGATTTTTCCAAATTACTATCGGGGAGGTAGGAGTTAAGCTACTATGGGGAAAATACGTGTCGCTTATCCCACTCCAAATTAATTACCAACTTTCTTAAGTGACCTGGTTTGGTGGCTCACATTTAGTGACAATTTCAATGTTTTCGGCACCAAGTACCCTGAACAACTGAACTTTTTGAACGCGAGTTGAACAGGTAACCGCGTCCACAGAGATTTTTGGTTGTCACTCGCCTCTGCTATGTACATTTATTTTTCAATTGTTATGTGACAAAGACTTTCTGGGAAGCTTTCTGCTCTTGGCTTACTGAATGTAGCATTACATTCCAACCCTTTACGATGACAGATATTATATTTGGGATTTTCTATGTGGAAAAGGACTTCGATATTTTAAATCATCTTATATTGACGACTAAATTATATATTTATAAGTGCAAGTTAAACAATGTTAATCCTTCATTACAAGTCTTTAAAGCTAAGATCAGAGGAGTATACCAAATTGAAAAAAGGATTGCAACAAGCCGGAACAAACTTACAAAACATTTTAGGAAATGGGATAAGCTCCTGCCGTATGTTGACTCGTAGCATGAATGTCCCAAGTATGTAACCCACCCTCTTCTTTTGTTGTTTTTGTTGTTGTTTTGTAATGTAGTTGTTGTAGGTTTAGTTTCATTTTTACCTCTGTTTAGTAACTGTTTGTAGACTGTAACCGTATCTGTAATAATTACCTTATTTGGATTGTAATCAAGCTCTTTTAGGGGAATCACGGTCAGCCAATTTGACGATCCCTTCTCTGTAGCTATTCATAACACTCGCAATGAGATGCGAGGTTAAAATACTACAAAGTAACACCCCATAGTTAATTGGGCGTGCAGTAGCATGTGTGATATGACGTAGCATGCCAATAAATACTGAATCGGAGTAGAACACTCCTTCTTGTTTAGTTTTTTCAGCGGAACAGTGGGGAGGGGAACGGCCCACCCACCCGCCCTCTCAGTTCGCGTGGTCGTGTAATTCCCCCCTCTAAGCCAAGCTGCTCCAGCCCGGCTTAGACCGCTGATCAATATTTTCTTCATACCTTATTATCAACTAAGCATGAATGAGAGTGTTATCTAGTAGAATAATAACTCAACTGGTCACTTAGTTTGCGTCGGCAGGGAGTTCTTCACCTGTTCCAGCCTCTCACTTAGACAGTCATCTTTTTGTTTTCGTTCGCTCAGTTGCAGTGTTCGAATTTCTGAGGCATCTGGAGGCTGGTGCTATTGCTCAACAATTCGCCTCACGATCGGATCATTAACTTTGATTGAAGCCTCGATCAGGTCACTACAGGATCTGTAAATCCAAGACCTTCTCTCCCACGCGCACTGGGAGACCAAGGAGGTCGCGCTTTACCTTAGTGACTGTATGTTCAGTGACGGCTGGTATGAGAACCTCATCAATTGCGCGCTCGATTGGCTCTAGTGATTCTGCAATATCTGGTAATGTTCTTAGAAAATATGTCCAGCGGTGCCGCAGACCAAAGGTGAAGGCTGCATAGCTTGCTTGAGGCTGTGATGTGGCGAACTCTGCGAGTTTAGCAACTTCATTAACCCATTCGTCTACTTTCTCTCCAACATATTCTTTAAGGAACGATCTAGATCCTAGAGCCGCGCCTAAGTGCTTGTGGCCCTCCACGGTGACGTTAATGGCAGTGTCTCTAAACACCTCCCTGGCGGCTTGTTATCGTTCCGGTTTGACGATCAACCAACATTTCTTGGCATAAGAGAAGTAACCCAGCGCAGGACCACTCTCTGATAGTTTATCCCACAATTTCCTCACGTCTTGCAGGGAAGCACCTCCGTTGCGTAGTCAGCAAACCAGCATTGTTTTGCTGTGCTTGAGGCGTGTAATCGCGTTATAAGTGTTTGGAGACTTATGGCGCATAAGCTCATAGAGAGAGGGTCACCCTGTGTGATGCCCTCTGCTGATATTAATTCTTCACCACCCGTAATGAAAAGACGCGCAGGTTGTCTATAGGTGTTTATCACATAAGTAGCCTGGGTCGGTCACAGCACGCGGATATTGTGTAGTGCTGCAGCTCTGTTCAGGACATTAAAGGCGTTTGATGCATCGATTAGCAGAACAGCATCCGTTTCATCCGCATCGAAAATGCTGCGCATTGCATGAATTGCAGCTTCACTTCCGCTTAAGTGCCCTGCACAGACTTGAAGGGAAACACTTGCATCAATGCCATCAGGCTTTGTCACGTGCGAAACACACTTTCCCATTATCCTCCGTAATACTTCACTGACACCGATTGGCCGGACAGCACCTTCTCCTTTATCCAGGGGGATGAGTCGATTTGCTAAAACTGCCTCAATACCACGAGGATCAATAAATTCAATGCACAAGCGTCGTGTCATTGTGGCTATTGCTGCGCACAGGTCTGTTCCAGATTTCTTGAATGACTTTGATGCCAGATTTTGCCGGAACCCATTCGCATTAACGCCTGAGGGACCCCCAGAGCCTTTTTTTCGCAGAGCCGCTTCCCATACTATTTCCCTATTTATCTGTTGATAAACTGAGTCTGGGACATCTTCGACTGGCCCGAAAAGCAAAGACCACAAACGGGCTTCCTGTGGACTTGGATGCTTCTCTCTGAGTTGTGCCATGACGTCGTCGCTTAGAGGCAGGCAGGACACCTCCCCCATCACTTTCACTAAGATAACGCAAGGCCGAGTTAATTTGCCCTGACATAGCATATTGTTGTTATTGTTATTGATCTATTGGCAGATACTAAATTAACTCTTGTTGCGGCAGAAAACTAAATTGCTATTTTACACCGCGGACAGAACCAATTTACTATTTTAAAATTAAAGTTGACAGTACGGAAGAAACTTAAATTACTTTTAATATTGGAAACGGAAATATAAATGAATAGGTTCGTTAAGGAGCAAGGACAGGTGAACTTGTAACAAAAGATTTGCTGAGTTGCGTTTTGCATAGAAGGATAATTAACCACTAAATATTCCTTTCAGAATTTCGACTATTGAAAGTATCAGGCAGGTGTACAAATTGTACCAGAATTGACCTGCACGGAAATGGTGAAACTCCATAACTGAACCTAACCTGACTATTCCAAAATACACGTTAAGCTTGAGTAACATTCGTCCTAAAACAGCAGCGTCCCTGCTGAATTCCAAAACTCACTAAACCAATACTGCTGATTGTTTTAGTAATAGCAAGAACGTTGAAAAGCGAAAACACCATAAAGCGAAAATGTAATAAAAATAATCTGTTCATGTTGTCCTTCAGCAGCATGATCAAAATATGTATAGAATGTTCGATTGAGGCCTAAAACTGCTGTTTAAAAGTAAAAACTAAAATCCAAGCTTTCAACTTCATTCGCAACGAGCGAAAACGCATCAAGGACAGATGCTCCTCAAATACATTTGCCAAACAACACCTAAACACATTCGATGACATCCTTCGCCTCAACGGTTATCCAGAGGACAGAATAGAGCAAACAAAACGCCCACAAAATCCTCAACGAGACCCCCAACCTAGCAGAACAGAATGGTCATATCTTAAGATCCCTTACATCTCTGAACGACTCAATCACAGGATCACTAACATTTTCAGAAAAGAAAACATCCCAGTACACATTGCCCACAAATCCCACACCCTCAGACAAGCCCTATCCCACACCCCCACGGAGCGCAAGTGCACAAGAGACAAATGCCCTATCTCTAACACCGGACTATGTCTACGAAGAAATGCAGTATACCAGCCCACGTGTAACAGCTGCGGTCAACAATACATTGGTAGCACCACACGCTTCATCCATGATCGCGTGAGAGAACATATCAATAACGCAAACTCCTCTGTTAAAAAACACATCCATTCCTGCCAGAACGAAGACTACAAAGGCATTGAGGTCAAGATAATCATGAGTGAAAACGACCCCGCTAATCTACGCCTCTATGAAGCATTTTTCATTAGAAAGTACAAGCCCACACTCAATTCCCGAGAAGAATGTACTGAATTCGCAGACCTTCTATTTTAATATTCTATTTTATTCCTAGCGCTTTTAGAGGTCCTTTGTTTAGAGACACTCCATCATTAGAGCTTTGTATTCTAATCACAGTTTATTTCTATAGCTTGCATACATACGTCACATCTTTTACACATTTCACCCTACACCTTCTTTGCATATATATAGCACGCGCGGTATATTTTCTCATCCCTGACGATGCCGTTTATCGGCGAAAGCTTGGATTTTAGTTTTTACTTTTAAACAGCAGTTTTAGGCCTCAATCGAACATTCTATACATATCGTAATAAAATATGTTAATACGCACGGCGCTAAACTCAGGGGGAGCAGGGTTAGGGGTTAGGGGGAGCAGGGTTGGCGCAGTGGTGAGAGCTCTCGCCTTCCACCAATTTGTCCCGGGTTCGATTCCCGGACTCGGTGTCATAAGTGGGCTGAGTTTGTTGGTTCTCTACTCTGCTCCGAGAGGTTTTTCTCCGGGTACTCCGGTATTCCCCTATCCCCAAAAACCAACATTTGATTTGATTTAATTTGACTTTGTTTGTTTCTGTATTTGCTCGGCCCCACTAGCCTTTGTGCTATTAATACTACCGAGGGTAAATAAAGGTTATTATTATTATTATTATTATTATTATTATTATTAGTAAATACGACTAATGAAAAACTGAGGCAAAATATGAAATTTCGGTTAAATACATTTCTACTTAGAAAAATTGAAAGAATAATAAATATGTGACTGCTTTTATCTCCTTACAAAAGGTCACCTCCAACCTACAAAGTTGAATCTTTCGATGTTTCTTTTTACAAGTGGTCTTTGACGAAGACAGTTTCTGATGTACAAACATGGGTATCCTTCCCGGAAAGAGATGCAGATCGAAATGTTTCCTCCTATTCTTTATGACCACTACCGCTACCATGTTCTATACAATTGTGATGTGGAAAGAGGGTACGAGGCCCATGGAATACCAGAGTACTACCAGTGATCCATCTGATATAAGCTCTAACACCATAGGTGCCCCAATAACAATGTTCGTGAGAATGCCAGGCAAATTGGAAAAGTACAGGTACCGTTTTTACTGTGACTTGTTTAGGTCCACCGTGCTCTATTGGCCACCATCATATGGCAAGATAGTCATGGTATTTGATGAAGAATCAGAGCTTGATCACATCTTTGGAGAAAACACTGTTCTACAAATCAAAGAACGCTTTCCAGAATACAAGCTTGAAGTGTTCTATGAGGCATTACCTCAAGACAACAAAGTTTTGGACTTTCCTGGTATGCCAAGAGCCCCAGGTTACAATCGCCAACTTTGGAGCAGTTTCTTTATCGATTTGTACACAAATGACTCCATTATAGCGTGGATGGATACTGATGCTGTCTTCGCCACACCAGTGACGAAGTCTTCGATTTTCAAGGGCACAAAGTTAAGGGTGCTGGGCTGGGACTGTTCCTTTGCAAACGGCTGGGTTCATACCTGGGCGAGAACTACAGAGTTGGCATTAGGCTTCCCATTTGTTGTAGACTTCATGACCTATTTTCCGGTCTACATCTACCGCGACACCTTCACTTACTGCAGGGAGCACATACTGAAAAGGTTCAACACAAGTAACTTCGAAGAAGCCTTCAGAAAGTTTTACGTGTCACTTATATCTCCAGTAAGCGTTGTCCTCAGTTATGCCTGGTACTTCGAACGAGATCGATACGACTGGAATTTTCAGTTGTGCGCCACTTTAACAGAATACAATAAGCGGTTCCCAGTTGGTCACAGTATTGGACTAGAGGATATACAAGAGGTTTTGTCCGAGCCTCAGACAGCGTTTCATGGCGAAAGGTTATTTCCATATGTGTTAACTAGCTACTGCCTGTTACACGAAGCAACAGGAAATAAAGAGGATATCTGCTCTAAGAAGAACTTTTCTTTGAGCGATAACTTTGTTCTTATGCATCATGATCTGCAGAGAGTCAAAACTGGAAAGCGTATCTTCAAAAAAATATCAGATCCACCTTGTTATGATGATAATGCAAAGTTGTGTTTGCAAGTTTTAGACCGTCATTATAAACAAGTTGCTCTTGAAGTTAAACAGAATGGACGCAAGGTGGACTGGCACAATGTGGAAATAGTTGAGAAGTTAGCAAAAGAGAACTATTTAATCTGCAAACCTATAGCATAGTGGAAGACACTTTCAGGTGAAAACAAATTTTTCATGATATGATTGAAGTCAGTGTTTTTTGTCTGTAATTTTGTTTCTTTTTTCCCCAGAATCACTTTTCGTGGAATATTAGGCACGTGAATAACGAGAAAAATATCATTGATAACGCCTCATGAGACAAACAGTAAAGATAATTGTAAAACATAAGCTCGATGGAGGTGAATTATTTTACTATACCACTCACCTGATTTTTCGCAGATTTTCTGAAGGTGAATAGAAAAATCAATGCGGAGGGGGGGGGGGGGGGGGCAATTCATTTCTGGTGAACATGGGCGTTATATAGGTTACAGGGAATAGAATCGCTGATTTATTTGACATATTTTAGAATTTTTTTTTGTAATCTCAGTATTATCTTAGAGTAGACATCGTACACCTCTATGACTCTTAACGAGGTATTTTAATGTATTGAACACAAAGAAGAGTATTTTGTCAGAGTCCAAACACCGCTGAAAAGTTAGTTGAAAACAACGATATAGTGCAGCCAAATTCTGTTTTGTTAAGCTTTGCTTGTACATAAAATGAAACACCTTACAGTGTTCGATACGACACCTCAGACCACTGATAATTCATGGAAAAATTCAAAGCAAACGTCAAATAAATTTTACGTACGTCTGCCTGTTAACATTTCGTAAAACTTTCACTTAAATAACTACTAAAAGAGATTTTGAAAGTTACATCAGACCGTATCAGCACTAAGGTTGGATTTATTATGCCGGCATAATTTTGGGCATAATGATATAGTCGGAACATCGAGCATAACGCCAACATAATGGGCATTTTTGCAGCATTAAGAGAATAATAATAATAATAATGATAATAATAATAATAAACAATATTTCCATTACATATACATTGTTGGTGTCTGTGCCCACTAGCGAACTCATCAGAGAGTACCTCACAATAGGGAGTTCCACAGAAATAAGACGTTTTGAATGCTTTTGGGAATTATTTGTTGTTTATTACTTGTGAAGTTGTAATTATGGAGTTACACTGTATATTTTTGTCTCCAGGAACGGTAAAGGGCAGCAAATATATCCAAGATCAGTCGAGCATAATGCTACTTCTCGAGCATAATTTTAATGGTGTTGTTTTGAGGGTGACGCTCAAAGCATAATGCTCAAATTTTCAAGCATTATGTATCTAACCCTAGTTAGCACCTTGTTGTGACTGGGATACTTGTGTGTCTACAGTTATATTAATTTGTTCATTCTCATTCGCCACAGAAAAGACATTCTCATTAGTGGTTTTCGAGAGATTGGTTCAGTGTCCCCTGAGAAAATATGGTCCTTTAGGCTTTTTCTCAGGAGCCACAGAAACATTGCTAAAGAGTGGTAGGCCTGTGGAAACCATTTCACAGAGGATAAGAAATCTGAGGGTTTCCCTGTCGGCACAGTAACAACAATAAACTATAAAAATGCGCGATTTTTGATAGTAAAGTTTGAATATTGTTTCCAAGTTCTTCTCTTCGTTTTAAGGTGTGTTGTATCGGCAGCTACTATTAAAGAATATTGCCGGTGGCTAAAATAATAGGTTGTACGTTCATTGTGTGCCTTTCATTTATTAAAGGAACTGAAATGCAAGTGTGTGATCTCTGAAATGTAATAATGCCGACTTGAACGTTTACTAGTAACTGGCTATAGGACTAGCAAACTTCCTAGAATTAACAGGTTTCTCATTTTCTACTTATTTGGGAACAAAATAATCACGTTTTGATTGATACGTAACTGATCTATATCTATTGATGAAATGGTGTCTCATTATTGCAATTCCTCTTAAGAATGATTAAACATAAATTCGGTCCGAACCCAATGGTTCTGGTTGTTTAATTACATGGAGTCATATAGTGTTTTTTTGTTCTTGTTGTTGTTTTGTTTGTTTCGACCTTCCGATCAAGTTCATATTCACGATGACCTGTGTTTCTGTTTCTGATCATTTTTGGTGTAATTCTACCGCTTATCACCTGCTTCTCCCTGAAAAATTTCTGCAATTTGATTGGCTGGGCCTAGGTATTTCAGCTTAATTTGAAATACCCACATGAGAAAATTACGGTTGCAATTTCCAAAATCACCAAATCACGTTTCTGTGTGAGTTAAAAAAAATCCCAGAATGTTTCCAGATTTTCAATTTCAAGAGACTCAAGAACTCAAAGAAAAAAAGAAGCTACAATTAGCCTAAACTCGGGCTTGCAAAAAGCAGTATATCCCTAATTTAGCGCTAAACAAAAGAATAGAGAGAAGTCTTTCTTTCTTACATCGGATGCGTTGCGCTTAGCTCGTGTTGGAGTTTATTTCTTTGCAGTGTATATCCGTACACCCCTATCATATCAAGATGTATCGCGTTAAAATTACAAAATTGCCTTACAGCTCAACCATCGAGAACAATAATAATAACACTTGTAAGCAATATTTATAAAAGAAGAAGAAAAAATCCCGCGATAGGTGCCACTAGTAGAAGTTGAGCCCGGGTTGTTTATATTAGGGGCAGTAACAATGACCTCCAGACCACTGAGGTTCAGCATAGCTAATGAGGTAAAAATAGGTTATTTATTGCAAAAAAAAACTAAGCACACTTGTTTTCGCTTCAATGAATATTTCTGCTAAATGTCTGAGACGTTAACGGAGTCTCGGTAATATGTGTGGAGAAAAGCTAATCTGTTTACAAATACGTCATTTGAAACATAAGAAAGAGAGTAAGGTTTCTGCGGTCAGATTCACGTCACGCAGGTAAAAACTAAAATCGCTTATCATCACCTGACGTCATCACTTTCTAAAATCTAAAACTAAAGATCCACCAAAGTTTTTATCCTAATTAGGCATAAGCGGCGGCATATTTATATCTGTTTACAATTTTACAGCTCCATAACGTGCTTCGTTTGGAAACTAGAGCATTGTGAATTTCCGGGGTATGGAGGTGCGTGACACAAGGCTACCATCGAGTTTGTTGAAAAATATATACTTATCTCATGATTTTGAGCCCTTTTAGAAGTTAGAGCATTCAGAAAAATGCTTATTTAAATGATTGTTTTTTCAGTTGCCTAGATAGCC
>JAEMWC010000442.1:57500-60000 GCA_016490735.1 Pachyseris speciosa
TGTCCCTGCCAGGTCCCTGGCGAAGCTAGTAAAATAAAAATAAAATAAATAAATAAAATATTCCTTAATTTGAGATACATAACTGAATTTTTGAAAACATGGTTGGAGAAAATTCGAAGACTCTTAGAAACTTTCTTTACTAATACCTCCGTTAGTCGATAAGAAGGCTTAAGTTTAAGATCGTTATGAGAACACAGAACAGGAGTGCTCCAAGGCACCAGTCCTCGATTTAAGAACAGACTCTTCCGACCGCTCCATCAGCATAGATGAATCGGAAGCAAGCTAATGGGCAAAACACCTGCTCACTGGCTTTTCCAAATAAGTCAGTTGAATAGCTGATTCATCTCGTTGGTCACTTGTCATTTGTGTTACTCATGAAATGTTCGCGGTATCATTTTCCTGCGTAAGCCCATCCGTGCGAGTGGTTCTAAATGAATTTTTCTTCTAGATTTCGGGCCACAACAAATATTGTTGTATTTTGTTTCGCTTTCAACTAGCGCTTGTCGTTGGCAAATCAAAGCTAAGGTTTTAATACAATGGTCCATTGACGACATTGCTTAAAAAGTTTAATGATCCATATACTGACACAAGGCATATTCTTAATAACGTCTTAGAATTCATGGAGTGTCTGATGAGTTCTGGTACATTTTCTATGTAAACAAAACAATTTTATACCAAATTCCAAATATTTTCCGTCTTAGATATATGTAGTCTCTGCTATGACTTCGTAAGATCTGTATATTTCAACCTTGGTGATGGTGGCAGGTCCCAATTATCATTTTATAGAATTGGTTTCTAACCACCATGAAGAATTCCATTTGTATGTAGTCTACGTCTTTGGAAAGGAGTGTTTAATAATTGTGAGTGAAATAATGTATATTTATGACGGCTTGACCAACTTTCATTGTTCATTTGAAGTGAGAGAGATTTTTAATATAGGTACACGGAAGTGTACACTCAACTTCTCTCCTCTTAACGGAAGTGTACACTTAAGTGTACACAAGTGTATATCGAATTGGTGCCTCTTCTCCTTTGAACTCTTTCTTTAATTTGGATACAGAATTGTACCCGTAATCGAAGATATTTCATAAAGGAGTATTAAATAGTTGCGAGTGACAAAAAAAAGTGTATTCATAACGGCGTTGCCTCGCCGAGGTGACGAAAATTTAGAAAAGTTAGACTAATCTACACGGAATTTGTACATATTGCTTTGGACAAAGAGTTGTGCCTTTAGTCCAATATATTGTTTTCAAAAGGAGTGTTAATGTGGTAATTTTGAGTGAAAAATAATGTTCATGACAGCGTTGCCTAGTGTGAACAACGTTCATTGTTCGTGAGAGACGTAAGGCTACAGTAAAACGCGCGTGTAAGAACCTAAAGCTTTTGAAGTCTGGCAAAATAGTTTCTTTTAATTTATTTTGGGGTAGTTATTGGCAATTTCACCAGGCTAAGTAATTTCCATGAAGGAAATATAGTTGCTGATTACCAGAAAAATAAATAAACGTTTCGTTTGGTCCTTTCCCTGATACAATATTTATTTACTTATTTATCTATTTATTGTTTCGTTCCAGGAATAAATGCCATTTCATTTGTAATTACAGTTTGGCATTTTCTTGTAATATAAATTTGCAATCTAGTAATTTAGCTGTAACCTACATATACGAACCTACTTGATCACGTTTGGCTAAACAGGCTCTTATATTTTTGGGTATTAAAATGGCAAATTTCTGCCAGCAGGTTCCTAAACCACTAAGTGCTTACACGCGGGATTTTTTCATGTAGGGTACACGGAATTGTTGCCTCTTTTTCTTTAAAATCTTTTCCTTGGATGCAGAATTGTGCCTTTTGTCCAAGATAATGTTTTTATAAAGGAGCATTCACTAATTTGCGAGCTAGTGAAAAAAAATGAATATTTATGAAGGTGTTGCTCCGTATGACCAACTTTTATGAATATTCATATGAGGTAGAGAATTTGGGTTAGTGTACACGGCATTGGTGTCTCGTCCTCTTTGGAGTCTTTCTTAGCATACAGGTTTGTGCCTTAAATTATCTTGACTCGTAAAGGACTAGCTATATAAATATATATAGAGCTCATATGCAACGTTTGTAACAGATAAACCTCAGTAATCAAGGTCACCTTGCGGTGCAACCTTTGCGTATTTGCTTTTCTTATTTACTACAACGAAACATCCATATTGTTATAATTGCACCTAATAAGTCCAGATGGCCGAAACCTCGTTATTTGTCTACCAAGTGAGCATTTCCTTATACTTACGACACTCTTGCATATTAGCGAGGCCTTCAAAGGGGTACAAGCAACAAGCGACAAGCGACATGGCTCCGAAATCACGCGATAATCTTCTCCCAAAAAACCGACAACCGACACAAATTGGTAGAAAACGCGCGACAGTTTGCGACAGCGACAATTCACTTTCCATTCCTCTTTGTTTTCTTTGCGACAGCGACATTGAAACAAGGAACAGAAAGAGTCTTAAACGAG
>JAEMWC010000442.1:62500-67500 GCA_016490735.1 Pachyseris speciosa
AGATGATTAGCAAAGTAGTATTCACCTCCGAGCAAATTTCCGACCGCTTATATTATCACACATAAAGTAACAACAACAACAACAACAACAACTTTATTGACCCTTACACTTAAGAATATTGAAATTTACATGAAATAAAAACTAAAACTAAAAGGGTCTTGGCTTCCTAAAATAACTAGAAAGTTAACAAGGCTAGGAAGCCAAATTACATAGAATAAATTACAATATTAGGGTCGAAAGAACACAGACACACACACACACACAAAATTAAACTATTATAACTATAAATAAACGAAATTTACAAGTCATGGGGAAAAAGACAAATATATTAGAAATGTATTAAAAATGAAATCCTGAATATGATAAGTTAAATGCAGAGCAGCAAATAAATCAGAAATAACTGGGAAGAAATTCGTTACTCAGGGAAAACAGAAACCAAAGTAACATTAATACTGGCACAGCAATTCATTTTTTAATTTTGTTTTAAATTTACTGAAAGGAATTGACTTTATATCTTTCCCAAGAGAGTTCCATACGTTTGGTCCTTGAAAGCGAATATTAAATATTCCATAGTTTGTTCTAGCTCGAGGCAGGTAATAAGATTGATTTGCTGCACTACGTGTATTGTAGTTATGGATACTAAGTACTGAATTGAAGAAGCTATCAAAATTTGAAGGTAGTAACTTGTTGTGAAATTTATGCATAAAAAGTGCAATATGAAATGTAACAAGATCAGAGAGCTTCATAATTGCTAATAATCTAAACAGTGGAGTTGAATGTTCATCAAATGAGGAAAAAGTCATGATTCGCACTGCTTTTTTCTGTAAAATATATAAAGGCTGAAGTGTAGTTGGATATGTATTACCCCAGATAATTATACCATAGGTCAGAAATGGGTAGATTAAAGAGTAATAGAGATTAGTAAGAATATCAATATTAACATAATGGCGAAGCTTAGACAAGATCCCTACACTTCTTTTAATTTTCTTTACAATGCATGCAATTTGAGGTTTCCAGGATAAATTTGAATCAATTAAAATTCCTAGGTATTTAATACAGGAATCCTGTTGCAACTGTTTCCCATTTAGAGTTAGGTGGAAGTTGAATGGAACTTTCCTTTGAGGAGGATGAAAAATTACAAAACTGGTTTTTTCTATATTAAGAGAAAGTTTATTTGCACAAAGCCAGGAATTAACATTAGAGAGTTCATCATTAATACTTGCCTGTAGAGAGATGAGGTTTTTATGTTTGCAGAATAAATTACTGTCATCAGCAAATAAATGGAAATCAAGAACTTTAGAGCAATGGTGAAAGTCATTAATATATAACAAAAAAAGAATTGGTCCAAGGACTGACCCCTGAGGAACGCCGCATGAAATATTGACAGAGGTAGAAGTTACACCATTTACAGTGACTGTTTGCAGACGATTTGCAAGATATGAACTAAACCACTGATTTGCAATCCCACGTATGCCATAGAGCTCCAGTTTTTTTAACAATATCTCATGATTTATGGTATCAAATGCCTTACTGAAATCTAAGAAAATACCACAAGAAAAATCCCTCTCGTCAATTGCCCTTTGAATTTTATCAACAATACTAAGGATAGCATGATCAGTGGAATGCTTAGCCCTAAAACCAAATTGGTTATCAAAGAACACTTTTTTCTTTTCAAGGAAATCAACTAATCTATTGCACATAAGCTTTTCAAGCAATTTATTGAAAATAGACAGCAACGAGATTGGACGATAATTGGATAGGCAGGTCTGGGATCCCTTTTTATAGACTGGAATTACATTTGCTAATTTGAAGTTGTCTGGCACTATACCAGTCTCAAAGGAAGCATTGAACAAAACCTCTAGAGGCTTGGATACAACAGTTTTCAGAATTTTGAGAATAGTGACAGGTATACTAAAAGGACCAGTGGCTTTACTAGATTTCAGTTTAGTAATTTCAGATTCAATTTCCTCTGCTGTTGTAGGTGAAATAAAAAAGCTATTACAGAGAGGATTTTTTAAATACTCTAAAGGTGACATGTCAACATTTGGTATTGAGCAAGCAAGGTCCTTGCCAATATTAGCAAAAAAATTATTGAACATATCAGCAATCATATGACAATCAGTTATGACATTATTATTTGTAGTAATTTTAATGGTTCTATGACTAGTTGGAGGCTTAAAATGGATAATTTGTTTAATACCATTCCAAATTTTTTTACTATCTTTAATATTTTTAAGAAAATAGTTACTGTAATATTGTTTTTTACTTAATTTCAATAGATGGTTTAATTTATTCCTATAAAGTTTAAACTTAGAGTGAAAGTAGCAAGATTTGGTCTTTAAATATTTGTCATAAAGTTTATTTTTTACTCGAATAGATACTTTTATTCCTTGGGTTATCCATGGCTTGGACTGAAATTTTAATTCTTTCTTAGATAATTGTTTCAGGGGAATGTGTTTATCTACTATTTCAGAAATTGTGGAATAGAATGAACAAAACATGTCAGATGGATCAGAGTCAGAAGTAAAAGTACTATGCCAGTCTATAGATTGCATCTCACTGATTAAGGTTGATTGGTTAAAATTTGAGTAGTCTCTTTTATATACTTTGACATTAGAAGGGAGAGAACCAAGATTACTCAGAATAATGAAATTAGCCAAGTGGTCAGTAAGATCATAAACTATATTCCCACTGATAGTGAAGTGCTCGATAGAATTAAAGAGAATATTATCAATTAGAGTAGCAGTGTGATCAGTTATCCTAGTAGGTTGTAAAATGTGGGGTTGGTAAAAGAAGGAAGCAAGAGTATTAATAAAGTCATCTGATGGTTTGCAAGAATTCAAAAGATTGATATTAAAGTCACCCATTATGAGAGAGTACTTATTTTGGAGATGTATCTTTTCAATTGTTTTATTAATATAATCCATAAAATTATCCAGATTTCCATTTGGGTGTCTATATACAACTCCACAGATTAGATTAGATTGACCGTCACAATTAATTTCTATCCAGAGAGCTTCAAAGTCGACTGTTGTAACTGACAATTCTGATAGTACAGTAAAAGTTAAATTATTTTTTATATAGAAGCCAACACCTCCTGCATTTGACAGGCTTGGCTGTGAAATAAAATCATAACCTGGAATGTTAACATTTGTTATGATGTCCTTATCAACCTTAAGCTTAATTTCTGAGAGCCCTATCACTGAGAAGGGGAACTGCAATTCAGATAACATGTGAACAAGATTCTCATGATTAGCCTGCAGACTTCTAATATTGCAGTTTAAAGCAGCAAATGATTTCGAGTGTGTTGAGAAGTCATTTATATCATAATTGAAATGGAAGTCATGCGTAGTATAATAGTTAAAGTTCTGATCCGAAGGCATATTACGATCCACATCAATATTTGTGAGGTGTGGAATAGCGGAAACAGGGGAAGTTACATTTAAGAGTGGTAAGTTTTTAAGTTCAGTGACCTTTTCAGACAGTTCACTCTGGTTGGAAGGGCAACTATGCCCTATACATTTAGAACAATATGTAGTAGTATAACATTATTTGTACTTATCTCTTCAACTTGTCAAGTTCTCCCTCATTTTTTATGAGAATAGCTGAGCTGTCTCGGTCCTTCCGCAAATAGATCTTTCCATTTGAAGTCCAGATGTAATTATAACTGTAATCTTTCTTTACTTTAAGTGTGGCCTTAAAGAGTTCTTTGTTTGCTTCAGTTAAACTCTCATTTATAAAGATATTATTCTCGTCTGAAAAGCCAAGATCTTGAGTCGTCAAGCCTCTCAGCTCTTTTCGCCCACGATAGAACATCTCCTTTGTATCACGCCGTGCAAACTTGACTACAATAGCAGGAGCAGATCGCTTTCCCTGATATTTCTGGCTTGTTGGAATACGATGACTTACCGAAATATCCTCAGAACTGACTGAAACACCCATCTTATCTCCGATTTTAATAACTAGTTCATTGGTATTTTCTTTAATATCCCTTTCTTTCGGAGGTAGAGGGATGCCATGGATTTCAAGGCACTCCCGCCTTGAATACTGCTCCAGCTCGTTGCAAGTTTTCTTTAAATTAGTTATTTTCCCTTCCAGTTGGAGCATCGTATTATTTAAGGCCTTGTTTTCTGTAGTGATGGTACTGAAGACTTTTTCGATACCAGACATACGAGTGTTGGTTTCTTCGTACTTCTTGTTTGCTTCGTCGATGAATTTACGAAAATCAGCCATCTTGTCGGTTAACTCTTTGATTGTTGCTTTAAGCGGTAACAGCTTCACATCAAGGATTTCTTCCAAAATTTTTCTGGTTAGGGGCTCATTCCCCATCTTTAAATAGGTAGAACACAGAACACGAAACAGAAATAGAAGAACTATACGAAAAATTCAACTAAAAGACGCAGACGATGAAAACGACCATCTTTCCTCTCCGACCGCTGACCGCTGACCGCAGATCGCTAATTATTCAGCTTGTGTGGTTTATACTAAAACAATTATTCGCCTCAGTGTCGGTGAAAGTGGTGGATATTTACCTCATCGCTTCGCGGCTCCGTAAATATCCACCACTATTCACCTTCACTTCGGTGAATTATTGTTAAATAATCATATCATTGAGCAGAATGTAGTCTCCAGAAAAGTCGACAGAAATCTGCACTTCATCGGATTTCGGCAAATATGAACTTAAGTGTGGTGTGTAGTTTGCTCTTTTGTCAAAATCAAACGGTTACTTTAAACTGCCTTCAAATCACAAGTTCATCGAGACTGCGTAACTTTAGCTAAGGAGGTGAAACATGGATTAGATATTCAATCACTAAACATATGCCTTCATTTTTTTGACACCTACTACCCACGCATTATACATTTTAAAATCTTAGATCATTAAACCACATTGGTCCGGTGTTTGGTCGAACATTGTTATACGTTTAGCCACCAAACGTTATGTGGTGGTCTATCTCTACTAGAATGTGGTTATATTATGGGGGAGGGATTTGCAGTTACGG
>JAEMWC010000442.1:72500-152500 GCA_016490735.1 Pachyseris speciosa
AAGTTGGTAGTTGTGAATCGGTACTAGTATCAAACTTTCAGCCATTTGTCGTCCAAAACCTGAGAACTGGGACGACAAGGGCTGGGACCCTGGTGATCATGGGGCGGAACGTATACGGTGAGGAAAGGGTGGGAAGCGCGAGTTTTAAGAGGGTGGGGAGGGAAATGCAACTTTTGTCATTTACTAATGTGTCAGAACAATTTCAAAAACAAGAGACTAAAATGTTATTTGACTTGCATTTAGCGTCTTCTGAGCAATCGAGCGAACGAAAATTCGCGCTTGGGCTAAAAATCAGGCGCACTTCCGGTGAAATTGTAAACTCTTTTACAGTGGTTACGTCATGGGTCATGAAATGTCAAGCGACATTATAGTGCGCGTGTCGCGCAAGCTGTCATCATAGAGGAACAAGACGAGCGCGGCTAAGTACGTGACTTGGTTACGAAAATATCTCAAATCTATGTCGCCCAAGACCATTTTATTAGGTGGACGCGAAGAGGACTGGAAAGGGCGGGAGCAGGAGCCCATCACTAGGAGCGCACAACTGCCCTATATTCCTGTTACGGCGTTTTCACAGACCAATTTATTTTTAGATTGAATTTCCCGCCAATATCAGATGACCAATCACAAGTCGCTACACGTGCCAGAAGAGTCTGCAAGTGCAGCGCCTTTGTGTTTTTCTCATTATAACTATTGTTTTGTGGCGCTCTCGTGGCCGTCTCCGTCCTCGTTGCCCTTTTTCGTCTGTAAAAATGCCGTGACATAGGCTTAGTACGGGAGTTGTACGCTCCTAGCTATGGGCTCTTGGCGGGAGTCGGAAGATAATGGTGAGGGAAGCGGGAGAGCAGGCTATGGGAAGCCCCCCCTCATCCCTCCTTCCCTCCGAACCCCCACTGAGAAAATCGTGGTCAACTTGTAACAGCTGTAGGATTGAGAATGTCAGCATTATGTTCTTCGTAAAAGCAATTCTAACGTTCGCGAACTCAAAAAATTGTCTGTTGCTCGACGTTAACGCGCGGCTGACAAAGTTATTCAAAACCATTTTACTACCAATCAGATGCTACGATTTTCAATAATGTCAAAAATTAAAAACCACCCACGATTTGTAGTCGAGGCAATAAACTTGGCGGTGAAACCATTCGCGTGCGGCTTGTGGTTTCTTTGCGTTTTCAACAATAATAAATTAAGGAAATTAATAAGAAAAACAAATTCACATTGCCAAATGTTGGGAAAAAAGTCGCTTAATTCGCCAAATTAAATTGTCGAGTCGTAATCATAAATAAAAGAAACGTTTATGTCAAGTGATCAAGCAAACTTATTCAGTAGTTTCTAAGGCCCTGTTCACACTTCATCGGCCAATTAGGCCATTTCCGCAGTAACTTTGGCCTCTTTTTGAAAGCCAGTCCTACTGCTCATCTTTTCATATGAAAATTAGTTTCCATCCATTTCAAAATGTGTTTAATTTGCACGTGAATGGATACTCATTTTCATATCAAAAGATGAGCTCTAGGACTCGCTTTGAAAAAGAGGCCTAAAACGCTCTGCAAAGTGGATAAATCAGTTTAAAAATACAGGATAAGGAAGTGTGGCATGGACAGCGAAAACTGGACCTTCCAGTTAAAAACGCACAAGCCGCAACAAGTAATGTGCGCATTCTCTACCGTTTATTTTACTGTTTTATTTTATTTGCGTGGTATATACTAATACCTTTTAGTATATACCACACAAGTGAATGGTGCTTTTCGTGTGCTCTGATTGGTTACCTCGGAGGTGACTAGCAAACTACTATTCACCTCCGAGCAGGCGGCGCGCCAGATTTTAAAATTTCCGACCGCTTGTCGGTATCTTATCACACATAAAGTAATGTTTTGGACCGCTATTTATTCAACTTGTGGTATATACTAAAACAATTATTCACCTCAGTGTCGGTGAAAGTGATGGCTCGGTAAATATCCACCACTATTCACCTTCACTTCGGTGAATAATTGTTAAATAATCATATCATCGAGCAGAATGTAGTCTCCAGAAAAGTCAACAGAAATCTGCATTTCATCGGATTTCGGTAAATATGAACTTTGCATTTTTTGTGCGGTTTGCTCTTTTGTCAAAATCAAGCGGGTACTTTAAACTGCCTTCAAATCACAAGTTCATCGAAACTGCGTAACTATAGCTAAGGAGGTGAAACATAGATTAGATATTCAATCACTACACCTGCTTTCATTTTTTGACACCTACTACCCACGCATTACACATTTTAAAATCTTAGATCATTAAAACACATACAAGAGAAAGAAACGAAATCCACGGTAACTTGAAATTTCTATATGGTATGAACGTTCTAAGCAACAGAGATTTACTCTAAAAGAATTGAGAGCAAAAAAACACCCCCGACCCCCTCCCCCTCCCCCTCTTCCAAAAAAAAGAAGATATAAAAAAGGATGAGCCAAAACTTTGAAAGTAACAGTCACAGCGTGAAAACCGTTAACCTTTTGCAAAAAAAAAAAAAAAAAAAAAAAAAAAAAAAATATATATATATATATATATATATATATATATATATATATTACGAAAAGTAGGTGTATACATAGTGTATTGTTTATATTTTATCATATCTCGGCTGCAGTCTACAGTTTGTATAAGTTCTATATTGCTTTCATCCGGTTTTATTAGCAACAATAAAATAAGATCAAAGGGCCCCAGTGGAGCATGTTGTGAATGCGACGGATAAATGACACAGAGTATTCCTTGATTTCGCATCGATACTTTGGGTAACTGAAGTCAGACTGTGTATATCTAGACTCAGAAATTAGTAGACCGTTTAACGATTGGTCTATTGAATGTTGTCTTCTTACCTCTGTTGTGCGCTAAATACCGTATTTATTCACTTATAAGACGCACCATTTTTTACAAGAAAATATGCTTGTTCGATCAAAACCTGCTCAAAACTCGGGGTGCGTCTTATAACCGAGTATTTTCGCGCAACAAAATGCAACTTTTCCAAATTTCCTTAATAATTAATGCTAAACTGAAATGAGTATGTTAATAAATACCGGTAAGTGAATAAACAAAAGACAAACAAAGTTGACCATTGACTATCTGTCTCGAACTCGTTGTCAAATGACTCTTCTGCGTCTTCTGCTTCTTCTTCCTCGTCGTCCTAAACCGAAGGTGGTTAAAAGCAAATTTAACAAACTACAAATGCAAAGAAAAACAACTCCGATGAGTACTGCTAAGGCAAACAAGTTCGTAAACAATTTTAGCAACGAGCGAACGTGCTTGAAATGATTGACGTCAGAAACAATTCAACAAATTCCTAACCTCGCTCCCACGAATGAGGCAAACTTGACTACAAATTGTTCGAAAAAATTGTCATGGCAGCTATTAAATACTCCGAAAATGACAAAGGGAAAAGAACAAACCTTCTTCGCCCATCCAGGCCTTCTTGTGTACAGAAACCTGCATTCTCCTCGAGGCACGTTTGGCAGTCATCTTTAACTCGCCGGAGAACAAGACATGCTGTTGGTTTCTCCATTTAACGGACCATCGAATCCGAGCAATTTCATGATTGTTGTTCATGGCTTCCGCTTCTGCTACGATCTTCAACTTCAAGTTTAGATCATAGGAATGACCACGAGTGCTTGGCACAATGACTGCAAATTTAAGGTACGCTCAAAGAATGCTCGAAGATTAAGATGAGTTTTGCAACTGATGAGTGAAAGATCTGTCAGATGAGTAATGTTTATAAACGTAAAACGACTTCAGTGAATTAAAAAGTGTCACTTTTATGCTATTGTCCATGTGTGACTTTTTCGCTTTTGTTTTGAGAATGAAAGCACCGTAATTAGTAACTTTTGGAAGCAAATTGTTGTGAGCTCAGCGAACGTGGTCAACAAAATATCCCGTAATTCTGGGTGCGCCTTTTAACGGGGTATTTAGGTGAAATTTTCATTTTGCTTACTTGTCACAATCGTCTTCGAAAGTTTAGGGTGCGTCTTAGGTCCGTGAGTCATTCGTCCATTCAATTTTCAATTCAAATTAAAAATTGAAAATCGATGTCAATTTTTGATTTTCCTTTCTTTTTTTCTCGCGAAATCAATAAACTCGTATTTGTAAACATTTTCACCGTTTTCACGTTTATAAGGAACACAAATAACACTTAGACTTTTATTTTTGTGCAGTTACCATTGAATAGAAAATAAAACAAGCTATGGCATTTATTTATGAGCAGGAAAACCATTGTCGCTATCTTGTTTCATCTACGATTACATGAATTTAAGATAAAGTCCAAAATTGAAAATTGCAATCAATTTTCAATTTTCGTTTTTGTGCGAAGAATTGATCAATCGTGCGCACTCAGAGTGACAAAAGTACCCAAGAGGGGATGGGGAAGGGAGTGCTTTGCCGCCATCTTGAATGCCGGGAAGCCCCATATGAACAAGTTCTAGGAAGGGAAGTGGGAAATTTAAACAGCTTTGAGCAGTCTTTACTACTATCTCCGGTTAAATATGGACGACGTAAGCGTCAAGTACTGTGTACTTATTGACTGAGTCAGGTCGGTACGGACGGAAAAATATTTGGCTCGAGGTCGTGGAGTACGGACCAAGTGTAGTAAGCGTCTTATCATATTGCCTCCTTAGACTCTTTGTAAAGGGCGTAGAAGATGAAGCGACAAATTTGCACAGAAAATTGATATAATATGTTGTTGGTATTTGCTTTCTGGTTGTTAAATAATCTGGTTAAACGCTACGAAATCCTCTAAAATCGTATCCCTCGGGGCTGTACGTGTTCCTAACAAAGCCGTACGGCATTTTTCGGCCCTGGCGCGTGTTTCTCGAAGCTCCCGAAAAACTATTACGTGCATTAGATTCGTTACCAGAAATTAATTTTCTACTCTTTTTAATAATCTGTTAAGAAAGCACGCTATAAAACTGAGAAATACATTGGCTAGTTTGTTCAAAAAGCTAATACCAAACGATATAAAACTGACTTGAAAAATACTTTTCGTGTCCGAAATGGTTTCCAGAGTTTTGAGAAACGCGCACCTGGTTGCAATAAGGCGCACGGCTCTCATACGGGAATTTTCTCAACAGTTTGGAATGAAAAGCGCGTGGGGTCGTACTGGTCCTGTGATAAGTAAAGATCTTGCTGTAACTCAGCGGAAAACACATTTTGAAGTGAGTGTGTTGCTAAGGGAAGGAATGCATTTTATGGAAAATTTAAATGCAAACCTGACAAACTGGTACAATAGCCATATGATAGATCATAAATTATTAAATAAATTTTTACGAATTATTACCTGATTTACTTGCCTGAAACGCTCGAGAGAAAAAAAACCGACGGAGAAACTTAGACTCCGGATCGCAGCGCCTGACTTATAGGTATCGAGACTCTCTCGAGTGTTTCCTCCTCCCTCATCAAAAAAGGAGCAAACTGAGAAGTTGGATGCACGGTAAGATATGCACAAATGATGGAGACTAACTAGCAAATATAACACAAGGATATTTTTTACAACCAACACTAGCAGTTCACGCGTACCAACCCAATCAATAACTTCGTTTCCAGTTCTTCATTTGACAGGCGATCTTGCACATGTATCCCGTACTTTAGACAAACCTTTTAAAAAAGCTAAGGCGTCTCCTCCCAGGATATACTTCTTTTAGCAACAAACTGACTTCAGAGTGTGTTTTCCGCTGGTCAAAGCTGTTTAAATTTCCCACTTCCCTTCCTAGAACTAGTTCATATGGGGTCTTTCCGGCATTCAAGATGGCGGAAAAGGACTCCCTCCCGATCCCCTCTTGGGTACTTTTGTCACTCTGAGTGCGCACGATTAATCAATTCTTCGCACAAAAACAAAAATTGAAAATTGATTGCAACTTTCTTCTAAATTCATGTAATCGTAGATGAAACAAGATAGCGACAATGGTTTTCCTGCTAATAAATAAATGCCCTAGCTTATTTGATTTTCTATTCAATGGTAACTGCACAAAAATAAAAATCTAAATTTTTGAGAAATTTGAAATACTTCATGGAAGGAAGAAAACCTCTAATTTTCCTGCGGGAGTGAAACCACGTACATGATTTTAGGCAACGCTTCGGTTCAAAGCCGTCAAAGCTATCGATGGATCGAACTCCCCTTTGCTGTGTTCCATGAAAAATTAAGCTAGTCGCTTTTGAGATTCTCATTGTCAGAAGCAATGTGGTCGGGCAAAAGCCACCTATATCCTACCCCGCTCAAAACCATCTCGTACGTTGGTCAGTGAATTAATAAAAATGTTACGACCCATCGACTAAATGACGGACCCGGTCCGTGGGTCATTCGTCCATTCAATTTTCAAACCAAATTAAAAATTGAAAATCGATGTCAATTTTTGATTTTTCTTTCTTTTTTTCTCGCGAAATTAATAAACGCGTATTTGGAAACATTTAACCGTTTTCACGTTTATAAGGTACAAAAACTAACACTTAGACTTTTATTTTTGTGCAGTTACCATTGAATAGAATATCAAACAGGTTATGGCATTTGGTAATTAGCATGAAAACCATTGTCGCAGTCTTGTTTCATCTACGATTACATGAATTTAGAAGAAAGTCCAAAATTGAAAATTGCAATCAATTTTCAATTTTTGTTTTTGTGCGAAGAATTGATCAATCGTGCGCACTCAGAGTGACAAAAGTATCCAAGAGGGGGTGGGGGAGGGAATGTTTTGCCACCATCTTGAATGCTGGAAAGACCCTAAGAGAACTAGCTTTAGGAAGGGAAGTGGGAAATTTCAGCAGCTTTGAGTAGTCTTCACACCTATCTCCGGCTAAATATGGACGACGCAAGCGTCGAGAACTATGTACTTATTGACTGAGTCAGGTCGGTACGGAAAGAAAAATATTTGGCTCGAGGTCATGGCTAACGGACCAAGCGCAGTAAATGTTTTATCATACGGCCTCCTTACACTCTTTGTGAAGGGCGTAGAAGATGAGGCGACAAATATGCACAGAAAATTGATGTAATATGTTTTTTGTATTTGCTTTCTGGCTGTTAAATAAACTGGTTAAACTGGACGAAATCCTCTAAAATCGTATCCCTCTGGGCCGTACGTGTTCCTAATAAAGCCGTACGGCATTTTTCGGCCCTGGCGCGCGTTTCTCGAAACTCCCGAAGAACTATTACGTGCATTAGATTCGTTACCAAAACTGATCGTTTTGAAAGTGAGTTAAACAGGTAACCGCATTCACAGAGATTTTTGGTTGTCACTCACCTATACTAGGCGAGCAATATACTTCGGTCAATCACAAATCGCTTGCGCTTAAACAAGTGATAAACGCCAAAACTGCAAATGAAGTTCTATCAGTGAAAACACGTGGTTACGTAAGCTCCCTAACCAGGTTTGTAAATTTATTACACCCATTTTGAAATCACTGTTGATCCTTGCAATCTGATTGGTTCTCAACAGTGCAATTTATTCCCAAATTGCACCATTTTTTACTCTAAATCGCATCCTTTCTGTAACTCATCAAATGAAAGTGAAATAATACTAACCTATCAAATTTCTTGGATAAACAAATATTAATATTGACAAAAAACTGTGTGATTTCAAAATGGCTGTAATAAAGTGGTAAATGAACTTCGTGTCATGCAATTTTGGTCTAAAATCATACTTGTGATTTCAAATCAAACTCGCGCTGCGCGCTCGTTCGATTTTGAAATCACGCGTATGATTTCAGACCAAATTGCACTACTCAGTTCAATTACCATTATAAATTGCCTCGTGAATGTTCAATGAGACACTCACACTGCCACGTAAGAATACAACTGCATCAATATGTAAACAGCCTTGTCTTTTATATTGTTCCAGTGAACACTCCTCTCATTTTCCACCAATATATATATATATATATATTATATATACAAATTGAATAAATGTTTGAAAGAAAATTTGCCCTGAACGGGATTGGAACCCACGTCTCCCCGTATACTAGTCGGGTGTGATGACCACTACACCATCAGAACAACCATGCTGGCAACACGGCAATCGAAGATGTGATTTACGTGATCGAAGACGTGGTATCCCGGGAAATTTTACTTTCAAGGTGACAAGGCAGGGGAAGCCTATAACTCCATTTTGAAACCCAACTAAGGATCAATTACTGATACACGACCGAAGTCAACTTAGCGGATGACAAAGGAGGATCCAATTACGGATACAGGCTTATTTCAATTAATTAAATTCTGTATATGAGGGAAACCCTAACCCTGTACACCCCAAATAATCATATTCAAATCCCGCTCAGGGAAAATTTTCTTTCAAACATTTATTCAATTAAAATATGATTATTGAGCAATAATCGAGGGTCTCCAAGCGCAACAAAGAACAAGGTGTGCTACGTATGCATTTGGGCTGGGCTGTTCCTTTGTCTTTTGTATTACATGGCATTTGACCGCGATTTTAGAGCGCCATTGCCAGCCTTCGTTACTCGAAATAAGATTCGTAATAGAGCTGCAATTTCTTCAGGGCAAATTTTCTTTAAAACATTTGTTCAATTAAAATATGATTATTTGGGGTGTACAGGGCTAGGGTTTCCCTCATATACAGAATTTATATATATATATATATATATATATATATATATATATATATATATATATATATACTTGTTTCTTGGGTAGAATGTATTTCGTAGAGCGCTCAACTCATTTGATTGAGGAGCATTGACTATACCTTCACAGGAGTTCAGGCTTCAGGAGTAATCATCGTTTTATTGCGACAGTGCTGTTTCGTATGGTTCAAAATTATATGACCACACTCATCAGGCAACTTTAACGATTTTGTTGCCTGATGAGTGTGGTCATATAATTTTGAACCATACGAAACAGCACTGTCGCAATAAAACGATGATTACTCCTGAAGCCTGAACTCCTGTGAAGGTATATATATATATATATATATATATATATATATATATAAACAAGGTTAATTTGGGAACATATATATATATAATATATATATATATATATATATATATATAATATATATATATATATATATATATATATATATATATATATATATATATATAATATATATATATATAATATTTGTAATTTAGTGTGACCCAGATCCACTGCTGGTTTAGCGGTGACTTAACGAGACCTTACAGACGCATGAAGACTACCCTTGTCCGTGGAAAGATCTCCAGTGACTTCGAGGAGACCTATAAAGCATCACCATGAGCAATAATCGAGGGTCTCCAAGCGCAACAAAGAACAAGGTGTGCTACGTATGCATTTGGGCTTGGCTGTTCCTTTGTCTTTTGTATTACATGGCATTTGACCGCGATTTTAGAGCGCCATTGCCAGCCTTCGTTACTCGAAATAAGATTCGTAATAGAGCTGCAATTTCTTCGACAATTTTCCGTCGATTGCAAGATTTCCGACGCGACTGGTTTCGTCAGCGCCGTGCACGCATGGACTGGCAGGCCATGATCAAATCGTGTAGTGATAACATGGCCTGGGGATTAGTTAAGGATCATTGGGGGAGAATCAATCGAACCAGCGGCCGAGCGAGTGAAATCGTAAATATGGACATCAGACCAGCAGGAGAGTTCAGCAAGATTTTTATCCAATCTAAGACTGCGGATAAACGAACGAAGCAGATTGGTGGCGACACTTGGAGAGTTTATGTAAGTGGCCCATCAAACGTCGCCGCCACTATGTATGATCATCAAGACGGAACTTACGAAGCTCTGTTTCTTGTCACAGAGCCTGGCAGCTATGAGGTGATGATCCATCTTGATTATAGTCTTTGTGATGGCTTTAAAGACCCACCACGTGACTGGTTCATAAAAGGAGACGTGCAAGGAAAGAATCAGGAAGATGGGCTCCTAGGTGCTCTTGACGATTACTTGAATGAGCCCTTTAAGAATGGGAGTCCTTTAAATATAACCATAACGGAGGCACAAATCAATTCATCTGTTATAGGTGGGTATGGGCACATTTTTAGAATAGTCATCGCCTTGGTAATTTTTTTAGAACTTAATTGGATTTGATTGAGCGCTAACAAGAATAAGCGTACGCTAGATCTTAATTTTCATGGTTCTCGTTAAGACATGTAAGACTCAACCCAATAGTCTTGGCTTTACAATTTACATAAAACAGAGAAAAAAGTGAAGAACAAATTAAGCGTTTCTGAGATATCGAGAGATCTTTTTAAAAAACCGACGCTCTTTTCTGAAGACCGAGTGGTAATGCATTCCAAAGTTTAGATGCCGCAGCACTGAAGGATTGATAACAATAATGCGTGTAATGACAATGATAATGACAACGATAATGATAATGGTAATGATAACGGTAACGGTAACGGTAATGGTAATGATAACGATAACGGTAGTGGTAACGGTAACGGTAACGGTAATGGTAATGATAATGATAACGGTAACGGTAACGGTAACGGTAATGGTAATGATAACGGTAACGGTAACCGTAACGGTAATGGTAATGATAATGATAACCGTAACGGTAGCGGTAACGGTAACGGTAACGGTAATGGTAATGGTAATGGTAATGATAACGATAACGGTAGCGGTAACGGTAACGGGAATGGTAATGATAATGGTAACGAGAACGATAAAGACAAAGATAACGATAATAATAATAATGATAATGATAACGGTTCGGCAATGATGGGTTCTGATAATGATAATGGCAATGATGATGATGATGATGATGATGATGTTGATTATATTCAAAATGATGATGATAATGATGATGGTGAGGACGAGGAGGAAGAGGACGATGATGATGATGTTAGGCTGTGGTTCTTAAGAAAAGAAACAGGAGTGCTCCGAGAGACAGGCTTGTAAACTACTGGTGGAAACTAGCGCATTCTATTCACGAGGGGGACAAGTAAAGCGGAATGTAGCGACAACAGATAATCTGATATCCAGAACTGCCATAGGGGCAAAAGGAACCTGTCTATGGCTTAGGTTGCCTTTTTAAAGTTTCTGAAGATATCAGAAATCCAAGATGGTGGAAACAAAATGGTTGTCATTTGGTGATTATGACGTAATTCCAAATCATAGTACGTGATGAAATATTGGGTTCGTTCTCGATAGGGTCAAATTGCTTCTATTTTTTTGTTTGACAGATTTACTTGACGATGATCTCAGTTCCTGCTCCAACACTTGTAACCACTTGTGGGATGGATATGGACGATGGACAAACAACAAGTGGAGGCCATACCTTGAAGAAGGTCAGTAGACATGTTAACAGACTTTCACACCAACATACCCCGAAAACTTTGATGTGATTTCTAGACCATTAATGTCGGTGACGATTGTGACTTCAACGACTCAAATGCGATGGTTCCTGTGTGCTCAGTGGGTGTTGGTGTGTCATGTTCACTCTATTGGTCACATATTGGATACTGGAGACTTGTAAGCTGCTAGCAGATCAAGATTTTTGTTCCTCTAATTCCCGCCTTTTGCAGGGTTAGTTGTCTAATGGATCAGCACGTTACACATATTGTTGCAACTGTGTGTGTGTGTGTGTGTGTGTGTGTGTGTGTGTGTGTGTGTGGCGGGCGGAGGGGGGGGGGGGGGGGGCTTACGTACAGAGTTACGCCCGCCAGTAGGGTTCCTATTTCCTTGGCGTTTCTGAACAATTTATTTACTTCACCTTTCCCTCATGCAACAACAGAGTCCTACAACTTATCTCTACCGTTTGGATACCGTCAAAATGGTACACTGTGGATCTACGGCGATTCCCTTGCTTTCCGTCTCACGACTTCTGTAAAGTCTCGACTCCTTTGCAAAAGGCTGTACATGCGATGCCTGCGGAGTTATAATTGGGTCTATTCAGTCAGATACAGAGACAAACAGATTGATCTTGACTTCAGTCCTGTACAGGTGATTGGTGGTATTCTTACCGTCTTGCAGCATCCACTTATGCAGGGAGAGGAGAACGTCTTGCTTTTAAACCTTGGACTTCACTATCCACAGGGGATCAACTTCACGACTTACCAACGACTCATTGGAAAACTTATACACAGCTTAAGGGAGACACAACCTAATTCACAGGACAAACGAGTTCCAAAGTACAAAGCTAAAGTTATTTGGAAAACATCAACTTTTATACACAAAGAAAAATCTTCAACGAAGAACAAGACCTGCTTCCGATTCTTTACCACACAGGTATAACTATATGTAGTGAGTCGATTTTTATGACTTCATGAACTGAAGTTCTTGATCCAACAGCAACCCTAAATTCTCTATTTCTTGTTTTAAGGTCGGCAAACACTAAAGGAATCTATGCGGGGAATGGTCGATCGTAAGGAATTGCCCCGCGTGCGGTTCACATGAATTGGATAAGCATTTTTCAGGCGAATGTTCATTTTGAATGGTCGTTCAATGAACGCAAACCAGTTTGGATTCGGGGTCTATTAACAGGGCACAAAGTTTGGTCCCCGCGAATAGATTTTTTTCTAGTTCACACGAAGGGAATTGGTCCGCACAACTGTTCCCTGCAACCACTCCGGACCCTGCGAATATTCTCCTCGTGTATACCGACCTGTAATCTTAGACGTCCTATGTGTTCAAAGCTAAGACTTTTAAGCTATTTTTGGAGAAAGGGGGAGAACAGTCTCCCCTCAAAATTTGTCGGGTTCTAGGGTAACAATGGCTACTGGCACGGCCACCACCATTTACGTAGTGTTGACCAGAAGTGAGGCCGGTCTGGGTACGAGACGATGATGGAAGAAACGAACCTCGTTCCCTGGGAACGAGGTTGGGAAGAAACAGGGATAGCTTAGTGAATAGACGAGAGACGAATGGGTCACAATCGTTCCAATTTTTTGCTCAGGTAGAAAATTATTGCACGAACACTTGTAAATTTCAGGTTCGAAGGGGAACAACACCTGTTTGAACAGGCCAACCTTTTTAGTCGACCTTCAAAGCTCTGCAAGGGAAGATTAAAACAAATAACAACAAAAATTCTTCAAAGATTTCCATCACGGACCCAAAAAACAATTTCGAAACTTGGAGGAAGAAAGTTCATAGGCCAAACTTTTTTGTAAGCAAAAATCATATACAAGTGCTGACTTCGCAAACCGAGACAGCTAACTGAAAAATGAGTGGGCGGAGAATGCAATTGCAGGAGAGCGAGAAAGGGTAGGAATTTTCATTGGAATATTTTTGCGTCAGAAATTTAGAGAACTAATACTGGAAGAGGCTTAATTTCAGGGCGGCTTATGTGGCCTGGGTTCGAACCCTGGATGATGTCATAAGTGGGCTGAGTTTGTGTTGGTCCTTCGAAGGTTTTTCTCCGGGCACTCCGGTTTTCCTCCCTCAGCAAAAGCAAGCATATAGCTAATTCGAGCTGACTGTAGGCTGTGCTCCAAGGTCGTATATAAACCTTATAGCGGTTACCAGAGGCGCCTTGTAAATGCTTTCGATTCGATCTTGTTGAGTTGCGTCCCTTGCTGTTCTTTGCGAGAGGACGATTAGCTGGACAGTCCTGACACGAGCGGTCCTTATCGAGATTTCTGTTGTTTATAATTGCCGTAATGTCACTTACCAAAGTATGTTGTTTTTAAGGTTCGCTTCATCTCAATGTAAAGTCCCTTCACGTGTTCTAATGTAAAAATACTACCAGCAATGTTCGTACTTTATAAAAATACTCCCTTAGGGCTGGTTCACACGTGCGACGCAAATGCAAATGCAAGTGCAAGCGCAAATGCAAACGACGTTCACACGTCGAACGCAAACGCAAGGAAGGTGAGATACGCAAGCGCAGTCGAAGTCTTTTTCAAGATGGCGGACGAGATGGAAGTTTTGATACTACTACTTTTCCTGCTTTTCGCTTACCGACTGATAAAGAGACGAAAAAGACGTGTCCAGACGTTTTTATCGTGTACAAAGTATATCGTTAGAATATAGTAGGATTAGTTCCTACTATGTGAAGGTGCCACCTTGATATTAAAACTGGCAGGGGAAATAAACCGCGCTGGGTAAAAGGGGGTGTCCCTTATGTGTTTTAATATTTCATTTTATGGGTTTGTTGCTTTAAACGGAATTAAAAAAAAAAAACAGTGAGAAATCCCCAACCGAACCCGCACCCGTGGAAGACGCCATCTTGGGTTCAACTTCAACCGTGGAGGCATGGAACAAGTGTTTTGTTACCTTGCGTTTGCATTTGCGTGTGCGTTGCCCCGGTTCACACGTGTGAAATACAAACGCAAGCGCAAATGCAAGCGCAAGAAAATGAAAATTTTTCCATTTCTTGCGTCGGCGCTTGCGCTTGCATTTGCATTTGCGTTACGGTAGTTCACACGTGTATTTCCTTGCATTGACATTTGCATTTGCACTTGCATTTGCGTTGCACGTGTGAACCAGGCTTTAGGGTTTTTTTCAAAGATGTTTTCAAAACAGAAAAATGTAGTCTTGTTTTCAAGCTGTTGACTTGTCTCTGGATGTAAGACTTTTCAAAGATTTCTGTCTATTAGCACTTTTTATCCCTTCCGTTAACAAATATTTTATTCCTTTCAGCGAGTTGCTTTATTCAGTGCCTACGCACTGTCAGCCATGTGTCAAGCCGGATATGACGTCATAGACGTGTATCCCATGACCGCCTCTTACCCCGGTGGTACAATGGACATAGTTCACTACCGTAATCATGTGTTCAGCTCCATGGAAACACTGTTGGAGGCGTACAAAGTGAACAACAACAAGGGACTGGGAAGGAACGAGAAGAGAAACAGAGTAACACAGTGTATTGATAGATAGATCAAAGTGAGCGAAAGAAGAAAGAACAAAGACAGCGTTGAGAAGAAACACTTAAATAGCGGATTCGATAAGACAGATGCAATGCAGCAAGAAACTTTCCCCCACCCCGCAAGAAAAAGAGAAAAGAAAAAAACAAACAAAAACAAAACAAACAAACAAACATAATCGGATAATTTAATCGGACCGGAGCAAATGAACGCCAATAATATTTCGTTCATTTTTAAAACATAACATGTCTCAAAAGAATTCAAATGCTGCCCATCCATACTTCTTACTAACCGAGTTTGAGGTCCATACTGAAAGTTACGGACCGACTTTTAGCCCGTTTATGGAAAAAAATGAGGAGCCGTAACTTACAGTATGGACCGAGAAAACGAGGTTAGTAAGAAATTTATTATTTCTTTGAGGTTAATCCGGCGCGCGGGAATGAAAACTAGTTGAAGTCAAACGGGCCGTACTGTAGAATACGGCCCGCAAAATTGACCAATCACAGCGCGCGTACAGTCAAGTCAGAGATATAATTGCTATTCCAGAATTACTGGCTCTAAGGGCTGGTTCACACGTGCGACGCAAACGCAAACGACGTTCACACGTCGAACGCAAACGCAAGGAAGGTGAGATACGCAAGCGCAGTCGAAGTCTTTTTCAAGATGGCGGACGAGACGTAGGTTTTCATACTAATACTTTTCCTGCTTTTCGCTCACCGACTGATAAAGAGACGAAAAAGACGTGTCCAGACGTTTTTTATCGTGTACAAAGTATATCGTTAGAATATAGTAGGATTAGTTCCTACTATGTGAAGGTGCCACCTTGATATTAAAACTGGCAGGGGAAATAAACCGCGCTGGGTAAAAGGGGGTGTCCCTTATGTGTTTTAATATTTCATATTATGGGATTGTTGCTTTAAAAGGAATAATAATAATAATAATAATAATAATAATAATAATAATAATAATAATAAAAAAAAAACAGTGAGAAATCCCCAACCGAACGACGCCATCTTGGGTTCAACCTCAACCATGGAGGCATGGAACAAGTGTTTTCTTACCTTGCGTTTGTATTTACGTTTGCGTTGCCCCGGTTCACACGTGTGAAATACAAACGCAAGCGCAAATGCTTGCGCTTGCATTTGCGTTTGCGTTACGGTAGTTCACACGTATATTTCCTTGCATTTGCATTTGCATTTGCACTTGCATTTGCGTCGCACGTGTGAACCAGGCTTAACGTCACAGTGTCATCTCAATTCTTAAATTTAAACCAAAGGCACCACAAAACCTTTTAGATATATTTTCTTCACATTGGTGAGACAAAACATCAAGGAATCGAAATATTGCTTTTTTTTTTACAACAACAACAACAACAACACTTTGAAATTTGATCCCGTTATGGCAGCCCGAAGTACAAGAATTCTCAAAATATTTCAACACCAGTATTTATACTCTTTATTTGCCCCCTAAACGTTTGCATAACTACATTATTCTCAATTTCTCTTGCCACTTACATTAGTCCAGAAAAAATCTGAAAACGATGCTTATGTAAATTTTTCGTGGGCAAACGAATTGTATTATGGGAGATGCGAAAGTGGCAAATGATACCAATGTAAAATAATTGTCACCTCAGCAAGCCTGAAGCAAAATTAGAAATAGCAAATACTGATTGCATGATCTTCTTTATTTCTTTAACCAACTTCCACTGCGGCCATGTTGGTGTCCCTTAGAGGGACGTGCGTGGCGGATCCATACTAAGTCTTGCAATTTTCGGAAAATTATTTTCGCCTTTAAGTACACCTAAACCCAAATTTTTTTTCCCTAAAATAAACCTTTACACTTGTTTGAAACGCTTTGCGCCTTTTTTTTTTTTAGCAAATCTTGAGTAGTTATTTTGAGTTTTCTAGGGTGTTAAAGTTAAAAAATCTGGCATCGTCTGCCCCACGACCGAGTCAGAAGGGGCTTGGGTCTATTCTCGATTTGACGTCACAAACTGATTTACATCGCATTAAGTCTTTGTAAACATGCATGCCAAGCAGTTTGTGACGTCAAATCGAGAATAGACCCAAGCCGCTAGCTGTCGTTTATTTGTAGACGATCACTCAGCTGCAACTCGATACGTATTTGACTTATTAGTGTGTTTTGTGAGCCATTTTCCACCTCAGAAGCCCTCTGCCTGGCATCATAAGCTGGGTTGGTGGGTAGAGGCAATCCTCCGAAAGAAGACAGAGGTGGGAAGCCATTTCACACCAAGTGAGCCGCCGAAAGGTTTCGATCGAGTCATGGTGATTTACGAAATGAAGTTGTGTTCCTAGCCATTCTGTGAGTAGATTCCGGGACCTCGCATGGCAATTTTGGCGAGTTTTGACTTGTAATTAATGCAATGGCTGCAATATTTTGCCAGCAGGACTGGGTGGCTCGACACGGTTCTAAAAAATACATGAAATGGAAATCGGCGGACTAACACGCGACAGTTATCCAAATCAAATGAAGAATTATCCTCGCAGTTGTGAACGCAATTTATGCAATTGAGAAAAGAAGCCTGAAAAAACATTCAGGACTTCAACGGGGTTTGAACCCGTGACCTCGCGATTACCGGTGCAATGCTCTAACCAACTGAGCTATGAAGCCACTGACGTTGGGAGCAGGTCAATTGTGGGTTCATCTGTTCCCGTGAAAGAAATGAGTGTGAATGGTATATGAAATGAATCATATATGAACTGCGGAAATGAAATCAAATGAAGAATGATCCTCGAGTTGTGAACGCAATTTATACAATTGCGAAAAGAAGCCTGAAATTGCATAAATTGCAGTTGCATAAATTGCGTTCACAACTGCGAGGATCATTCTTCATTTGATTTCATTTCCGCAGTTCATATATGATTCATTTCATATATCATCCACACTCATTTCTTTCACGGGAATATATGAACCCACAATTGACTTGCTCCCAACGTCAGTGGCTTCATAGCTCAGTTGGTTAGAGCATCGCACCGGCAATCGCGAGGTCACGGGTTCAAACCCCGTTGAAGTCCTGAATTTTTTTCAGGCTTCTTTTCGCAATTGCATAAATTGCGTTCACAACTGCGAGGATCATTCTTCATTTGATTTCATTTCCGCAGTTCATATATGATTCATTTTATATATCATTCACAGTTATCCAAGTATATCCAAAATTCCTTTGGGTCACAAATGCGAACATGTCAGACCAGTGAGAGCAACTGAAATCAAATAGCGTTATCCAGGTCGGGCTAAGGAAGTGAGCGGGAAAATGGGAACAGATTGCAAGACGTTGAGTGGAAGTTTACTGCCCATGTAGACTTTTAGCTTGAAGAGGGTTTTTTTGTCTTTAAAACTTTAAAGCAAAGTTACTTATTTTTGGTGATGTCCTACAACGTGTTTTGGTTTTGCAACAGAATAAACAGTGATATTCAGTGAAAATCGGTACTTTCAATAAGTTCATGGGGTGATAAATTCTAAGAAACTCAGTATTTTAAAGTTACAGGTTTTCAAAGCACCGGTCTTCAGCGACTGGTAAATTGCAGAGCCGGACGAGAATGAGTTAACCTTGCTCTGACCAGCCATATAGAGTTACTTCTCTTTACTTACTGCTCAATTTCCTTTCTGAATATTATTCATCCGTGGAAACGTATTTTGTGTTATTGTTGAAAAATAACAGTTTCAAGCAAACAAACATACCCTGGTGGGCAGCGACAATAAATTTAGAAACATGAAATCAATATTAAATGCAAGATGTGATTTTTCATTGAGTGAGACCGACACAGCGGAGAAGGAAGAAACCCAGCTGAAGAGAAGATGGACCAATGGCCTTCTGAATACTAGTTAGCATGCTCCACCACCGAGCTGCAAGAAAATAAAAAGTGCTTAAAATAAGATTTCTCCCCCATTCTCCCTTGTCAAATGTACGTTGATTTTTGTACTGACACACACTGATTGCTTCTGATACATAATAGTTACATAATAGGTTACTATAGCAACAATATAACCTTTCAGAAACACCCTTCCCCCAGTTTTAGCTTCAAGCGATTGTATGTACGTATGTGTGTACGTATGTGTGTGTGTGTGTGTGTGTGTGTGTGTGTGTGTGTGTGTGTGTATGTATTATAGCTCCAACACGAGCCTGGTGACCTCCATGTTTATTGTTGAAAGGTAATAAGCGTGTAAATTCAAACTTTTGCAAAGTTTAAAAAGATTGTCAGAGCAGATTCAGAGTGGTTGTGAATCCGCTTCTGCGTTTTTTCCCCTTGTGAAACGTTTTATCTTAATATGCGAATTATTTCCCAATAATGAAAGCTGGGGGTCGTCGAGCTCGTTTTGTTGTTATCATCGCTTCCAGCTAACATAAGAGGTGTTCTAGCAGGCCCTTTTTTCAGTGCTTTATTTCCACACCACGGTGGACTGACTTACAGTTACTTACATCAATATTGTAGAGAGGTGGTTACATTACTGAAAAAATGATAGATAGACTGCTTAAAATACGAGACTTAACTACTAACGAAATTACATAAAAAAAACATTAAAAGATAAAGACCCACTTATTATAGAACATTGATAACGTTTTATTAGCAGTTGAGATCTCTTTTAGAATAACCAGACTATCATGCTGCCGCAGAAGAAAACCCCGGAAACATAGCTCATCCTCACACCCACCAGTGCAAAAAATATAGTATTTTGCAGTAAGAACACAGTTCTAGCAGGTCATACTGTTGCTATAGTAACCTATTACATAGAAAAAAATTGATAACTTGTTCACCAATGACTGAGCATTTGTTTGATACCATTATATAAAGTGACGGAAAGTGATGGAAACCCGGTGTTAGCCATCTTAAGGAGCCTGCACATATGAATCGGGAAAAACCAACTTTAATATCAACGTGTCAATCATGTAACTCTTTCCACGTAAGTAGCCTTACTTCCATTAATCCTCTCTATTTCATATTCTAAGTTGCGCTATATGGTTTGAATATGTGACTGATCATCGCAGTCATGAACACTCCTTAAGCAGTAGTGAAAATAAAGCCAGAAACAAATCAGGCTTCTACGGGAGTCGTTCGACTCCCGTAGAAGCCTGATACCAGTGCGATACCGGTGCAGCACAGTAGAACCCTGATACAACGATATGCCAAGAGAGCAGTAAAATTATATCGTTATATCGAAGAATCGTTATATCGAAGAATCGTCATTTCTAAGAACCAGACACTTGTTCATTCAGAAAGTACTCCTTCAGTTTGGCTTGTCTCGTTTGTTTAACTTGCAGTCTTAAAAACGCTTCCACCATCGCCGAAATCTCTCTCTCGTTCGCCTGAATCTTCCAACGTAATTCCAAAATCTTTTATGGCCTTCACAGCTTCAGTAGCTTGCATAGGAATCAGAGGCGTAGGTTCATTCACTGATTTAACATCATCATCATCATCATCATCATCATCATCGTCGTCGTCGTCGTCGTCGTCGTCATCATCACCATCATCATCATCATCATCATTAATGTTTTGTTTAAATTGTGACTGTATACTGATAATATCGTTATATCGGGAAAGATTTTACGTTCGGTCCTCTACATTCTCATCGTTATATCGGGAATATGATATCGTTATATCGGGTTCCACATGCTCGCTATATGGTTTCACGCATTGTAACAATAAAAAAAACAAACAAACAAACAAACTTAATTATCGTCTCCCCGTCGGGGCTTTTCAGGGATAATGATACAAATCCAAACTCTATGAGAAACAAATAATCCAAATAAACATATCATATGGTAAGAAGCCCAACTGGCCGGAGGCAGACCAGTTGGCTTTTTACAAGGATGACCGAGGAGTTGAACCAGGGACTACCCAGAGCAAAAGAACGAGACCAGCTAGTGGCCACAGCGGGATTTGAACCCGGGCCAACCGCATTAACATCCAGCGTCCTATCCGCTCGGCCATCCTGCCTCCCAAAGACCTGTTGTAAGCGAACGCTATGACAATAAGTCATTGTAGTTACAATGGTCATGACGGATGCACTACCGAAACATGTTTGGAAAGCTACTGTTGTTTTGTCTTTGAAAATGGAATCTGAGGTTATGAAATCCAACAATAAACAGTTCAGCTTCAACGTTAAAAAGTGCGATAAAGTGGGTCAATTGCATCAAATTTTCATACTTTAGTAACCCACGTAGAATCCAATCTGTGTTATCTTCAAAGACTTTCAAGATTCAGTAACGTCTCTATTTATTAAGTTGTCTCCTCCGTCCGTTGTTGTCTGTATAACGGTATATACTAACTATTATTGCTTTCAACGTATTTCAAATAATTACACGCGCTATGATTGGTCTACTCGAGTGCAATATATCTCAACAGATGCACGCGCGGGCGCGCCATACGTCACGCGGGTGCATTGTTGAATTGTAATGCAAGCGGTCTACGTCATAAGTGTGTGTGCGCGAAAAAGTCCTGCACATGTTATAAAGAAAAGAAAAACAATAAATAGTGTGATTCAATCCATGTTTGACATTATTTTGAACCAGAAACCCATAAGGATTGAAACGTGTAACTGCCCTTTGTGTGCTTGGAAACAAGCTTCCGAATATTCAATTTGCTAAGCACCATATTTGGAACATCAAGAGAGAAACGTTCAACCAATCAGTTCGCAAGAACACCGTGACGCAATACCACCAATGTTCTCGCGCGAATTTATAAATGGCGGGCACGTCGGTGAGACGAAAAGGAAAACAGAAAAGTCAAAAAAAGCTGTCCAAAAATAAAGTGAAAAAGTTCGGTGAAACACTCGGAGGAAAAACGGAGGTGGAGAAATTTGAGGAGGTGCAAAAGGTTATTGAGAACACCTAGCAGAAACCTCTGCGACTACTCTTTACTCGCGGCAAAGACTGGAGCGAGAGGTTTCCAAATATGGTACTTAGCACTGAATATTCGGATGCTCGTTTCATCCCTTATGGGTTTCTGTTTGAACATAAAAAGCAAAATTTGAGGGATGAAGTGTCGTCAAATTAGTTGACTTCCGGTATGAAATCTCTCGCAAATCTTCTCGACATTAAAAAACAAAATTGAATTAAAAAAATTAAAAAATTCTTTCCTCGTACATTGTTGAGTAATATGAGCACTTGCGAATTTTTAATTGGAGAACCCCTAGGCATTTCTCTCATGCTTTTAAAAACTCCCGCATGCTTAAAAAAACTCAACAATTCACTCGGCGCGTTTTTTATTTCTTTAATAAAAGACCTTAAGAAAGCCTTTTTACAGTAAGCTTGTTAAAAATGGCCGATTGTAATTACTTGAACATATGTAATTGTAGTATTGTACATTTTTCACCTATTTCCTTGTTTTTGTATCATATGTACTGGATTAGAGAATTAAACAAATGAAACAAATAAATAAATTCTTAGCTAGAGGCCATAATGGCCATCAATCGGCCTTCCAAGAGGCAATCAGAAATTGCAATTTGCTAATTCACTGATTCACCTACACGGTTGTAATATATGACATGATCTCGTACACAGATCTCTTGTGGACGAAGCCGAAAACGAGATCTGGTCAAATCCGATTTGTGTACGTGACCACCTGTCAGGAATGTGACAGTCGATGTAGGAGCGTATGCTTGAAATAAATCTCAACAGTAAACAGTGGCGGCCGTATCGAGCGATGAATCTCTGCCGCGAAGTTTCCTCTCAGAAATTGAATACAAAAACAACTGGAGGCCTTGAGTGGTTGTGCAGAAAAATAGAGACGCTTTGGCGGGCAAGTTTTCAATACGCCAGCTCCTACCGAATATAACCTCAACTCGCTTGTTGTTTTTTGACGGTAATTATAGCTCGATTGCAATTATTGTGTAGCCATTGCCACTTTGATGGTGAATCAAGTTGAAAAAATTAAGAAGCAAGGACAATAAGCAGAAATCATCAGTGTTAGCTGTTTAGAGGCGGACAGACATTTAGGAATTAATGTGCAAGGCAATTTTGTTGAAAATGTGCTCGTGTGCCTGCATGCATGGGCTTCTTAACATCGTGTTTTCCAACCCAGAAGCGCTTGTCAGTTATAAAAAATACAGAGAAATGTATACCTGCCAACTTTGTCTGAGTCAAATGCGTGAGATTTTCGTCTCCTCATGTCCGGAGTTTCCGAAATTGTTCCATCGACTTCCGAAGATGCTCCGATGACTTCCGAACACTTCCGAAGCCATTTGAGTTCGTTTCCAGTCCCTCAAATGCAAACTAAAACGTGACATTTTAGCGCGTTTTAATGCAGTAAGGACTCAAACTCTAGGCTTTTGAACATTATGCTAGCATTTTTTCGAGCATTTTAGTGAGGCAAAAGCATTGAGCATTATTCGAGCATTTTAGTGGCATTTTCCCGGAAAATTAATTTTTTTCCCGATAAACTAAAAAAGAAATTATTTTTTTTAGAGAAAATGAAGACTAAAACTCAAAATTCATAGATGATTTCGAGGATTATGTTTTTTTGGCTGTATTTATGAACTTGTATACGTCGTTGTTGTTACTTGAAACACTTGTACGTTTTTGTAAGTGTGAACAGTTCAGACACCATTTTGAAAACTGTGAAATTAATTTAAAAAAACCGTTTGTATAATGAGCATTATGCGAGCATTTTAGTGGCTTTTTTTTGGGGGGGGGGGAGGGAAGATCGAGCATTTTAGTGGGAAAATTGGAGCATTAAGGTGGAGCATTTTAGTGGGGAAACAAAAGCATAATGTACAATAGCCTATCAAACTCGACATAAAGCGCCGTTTGTTGGAACATTTACGGGGAATATTAAAGTAAAGTTTTAGGCGTTAATGTGTCAAGCCATCCGGATTTCTAAGTCCGTGTGACAAATTGTCCTCGATGCGTGAGATCGACGTCTTTCGTCCGCAGGCGTGAGACTCATTCATAATGCGTGAGAGTTGGCAGGTATAGAAATGTTGTTATCAGATGTTTATTAAAAAACGTAGTATAAGTTGTGGCCAACCAAGCGCACTGCATCGTGGATTGCTCACTGAATGACTTGAGCAGCTTACTCGTGACTCGAGATAGCTTTTGCTACAGTTCGGCTCTCACTGAGCTCATTCATGTTGTCACTTCAGTTCAGACCAGTATGTAACAAAGAATAATAACTCTGCAACTTTTTTTCTTTTATTTTGGTGTCTTGTTTTTGACGTGAGAGATTTGGTAGATGTGTCATCACTACAAGTCTAGAAGTTAGAATTTTTATATTTTCCGCCATTGCTCGCTGCATGGTTAGCTGGTGCCGGTTGAAAACTAGACGAACTTTAGACAATAGGGAAAACCTCGTTAATGATTGTATAGACCGATCGACTCCCTCTTCATTTACGGGGAAGTGGGAACTTAAATTTTGTTATCGTCCTGGAAATATAAAGCCTCCCTGGAAGGATTTCAAGCTGGCCGCGCAATAGTTCAAAGAAGGGGTTGTACATTAGCCAGTTTAAACAGCCAATCAAAAAAAATGTATTGTCTTACTTGACCAGGGCTGCTTACCATTTGTCAGATAAATCTGGAAATTTCGGTTTGAAGTCAAATGGTAAGGTAATTTTCCGGAAAATATTTTCGGAAATTGTGGACAACCTCCAGAGGTAGACCTCTTTTTCCGTTCTGAACGGAATTTCGGAAATTTTCTTACCATTTGAGCGAATCGTTCCCTTTCCAGGTCCTATTGCGCCAGAACGAATGAGTGCGGACGACGGAACGCCTTGCAGAAGATGGTAAGCTCCAATTTCATCCGGTTGGTCGGTAAATTCGGAAAATCGCTTACCATTATTCAACGGTCATTCCATCCGGATTTTTCTGACAAATGGTAAGCACCCCAGATCTCGCATTCGGCTTCGTCCGTAAGAGATCTGTGTACGAGATTAATTATGACAAAATTAGCATAACGAGATTTGAATTCATTTCCATATTTTATTTTCCCTATGGCATCATGATGATCACGTACAGATAGTTGCACTACCTTCTCTTGCTTGTATTATTGATGTCTAGAAAACGACGACCCAAAAAACGACGAAAACCGGCTACCTAAAAAATGATGACCGATAAAAACAATGAGTGATCAATGGCTGTTGATCTTAGGGGTTCGTGTTTCCTCATAGCTCCACTAGATTGCATAAATAACAGAGGTTTTTTTTGGCATAAACAACACTGAAATCTAGGGGGAATGTGAGGAGAAAAATAGCACTTGCGCAGAAACGCCGGAAGTGGGCTTTGTGGATGAAACACGACTATGACGACAACGACGACGAACGGACGACATTTTTAGACTCGGTGAAAAATGCTTGTTGTAGACTGTTTCATTACCGGGATATCCAGACATCGAGAGGTGTGTTGAAGAAACGAGGTGCAACCGTTTGCATATCGTTTGCCAGTCTGTCCACTAACCACTGTCCACTAACATCAAACAATTTTCCGTTTTTTACCCAGGACCTAAATTTTATAACTCCTTAAATTCCGAGTTCGTCCTCTCCTGTCTCCTTTAAGAAAGCACTTAAGGCGTTTATTTGTAATATTTATTAGTAGTTTTAGATATAATGTGATTAAGTATTAACTTTATTTGCAGCTTGTAACCTTTTGTAATTTTATCTGACGTCATGTTCCTTTTTCAAAATTTCATCTTGTAAAACAATAACTGAGAAGGCCTAATTAACATAAGCTTCATAGTTTCCTTTAGGCCTCCAAGCCATTGTAACTTCTATCCATACTATCTTTTTTGTTTTCTTTATCATAATGCTACTTGTGGTTTGGCAAAAACAAAAACAATAAAAAATAAAAATAAAAATAATAATAATAATAATAATAATAATAATAATAATAATAATAACAATAATAATAATAAATAAAACCTCAAGGCGTTTGCATATCCGATCGATGAAATAGCCCATGTGCCTATCGTGTTTACAACTAATACTGACTAAGAAAAAAATACTTGCTGCAGTGGGCTTCAACTCCATAAGATTTTATCAGTGATTTCGTTCAGTTAAATCGAAATGTTGTCTTTATTTTTCCTCCCAATTTTCACCGTTCCTTTTTATCAACTGATACACCGTGTTATTCTGTTTATCTTCTCGTTCCTTTCTAGTCCCTTGTTGTTGTTCACTTCGTACGCCTCCAACAGTGTTTCCATGGAACTGAACACGTGGTTAGCGTAGTGAACTAAGTCCACCGTACCACCGGGGTAAGAGGCGGTCATGGGATACACGTCTATGACGTCATATCCGGCTTGACACATGGCTGACATTGCATAGGCACTAAATAAAGCAACTCGCTGAAAAGAATAAAACATTTGTAAATAGAAGCGGTAAAGGGAGCTACCAAGCAGAATCGGTTAAAATGATATCGATAACACGAACAAATAAGTGGTCTGAGGAAAAGGAAAAAACCTTGCAAACGTATGAATAAGTTGTGCAACTTTTGAAATAGCAAGATGGAGCAGGGCGCCACGCCGGAGTTCATTGTTTTCAACTTGAGTTTTGTACATGGCGCTCTCCATGACTGGGAAAAAGAGCTAAAATTACCAGCCACTGAACTCATCTCCTGTGTAGAGGATCTCGAAAGTAAGACAACTGAAAGGACAGTCAGGTTTCCGGAATTAAGCTGAGACGGCTAGAAAGAATTCAAGGTTGGGAACGCCGAAGAATCTAGAGGCTCTAATAGAAGCACAAAGTTGCTTGTGCCGGAACATTCTTTTTGTTTGGTGCTCTGAACGAGAAAAAAATTAAAATTTCATTGGAATGACTGAGGAAAATGATACTGATAATCCTGCAGAGTGTCGACCTGTTACTAGGTAGGAAGTCAGCTTTCTTTAACTGACAATGTTAGAGCAGGAAACAAAATACGATTGATAACATTTTTGATATGCAACAAAACGGCACCAAGTGTTTTAACTTTTTCTTATATTTGTCTGACAACAATTTTGGAGTGACTCATCACAGGCCATTATATTTTCATGGCAACGGGACTTTGACGGCCATGTTATTCAAAATTCCCAATTTTAAAAATCCCTTTACGAAAAGGATTGGTTGGTTGCAGCAAGGATCGCAAACTACATCTTTAGAATACTTTTCTTTGTAGTTTTTGGTTAATTCGGACGGTTTTTTTTTTTTGGAGAAATCGAGAAATCCAAGATGCCGATCCTAGATGGCGGACATAGTCCTCCCCCCCCCCCCCCAAAGACCTAGCCCTGAACGAAATACAAGCTCAGAACTTGCATCTGAAATTTAAGAAGTAATGAGCACAAAATGTTACTTACTGGTCATTTACAACATTTACCTGCGTTGTAAAGAATCTAAAACGAGTCTTGTTCTTCATTTCAGCTTTTTCTTTGTGTATGAAAGTAAAAGTTTTCCAGATAACCTTTGCTTTGTACTTTGGGACCCTTTGGCCATGCGAATCAAGTTCTGTGTCCTTTAATCTGAGTATCAGATCTTCAATGAGTCGTTGATAACTCGCAAAACTGACACCCTCAGGAAAGTGTAGTCCAAGGTTTAAAAGCAGAACATTTCCCTCTCCTTGCATGAGTGGATTCTGCAAGACAGCAAGAATCTCACCGATTACCCGTTCAGGCCTGAAATCAAGATCGTCGTCTTCTAGTATGCCTTTCCGCTCGTTTGTGATGGGGTAGATCCAGTTATAGCTGTGCAGACATCGCGCGTACAGCCTTTTGCAAAGCAGGCGGGACTGCACTGAGACCGCGAGCTTGACGGCTAGGGAATCACCGAAGATCCACAGTATGCTATGTTGACGATATCCAGACGGTAGAGACAAGTTGTAGGATTCTAGAGTTGAGGGATAGAAGCAACTATTAAATGTTGGAGAGTGATACTCGGTTCTTGAAGCAGTAGCAAATTGGTGAACATAACTACAACTGTCCCTTTTCAACCGCTGATTGAAGGATGTTGCATCGCGGCGTTGTTACCAAAGTCATTTGTCCTTGACGGAAGGCAAAGCCTGCATTGGGGAGAGAGATTGGAACTGGCGGGAAAAACATTTTAAAAATTTTACGAGCCGGCAAATATTTTGGCTACAGTAACTCTAAAGGTCAGCTGACAATTCTATTTTTGTTCACTGTCCTCGTTTTTATAAAGGAGGGGGGGGGGGGGGGGGAAGGACGGAGCGAGGGGGAAGAAGAGAGGGGTTAATTTCGTGACTGTGTGGGATAAGTCTTCTTAATTTTTTGTGACCAGTGAAAATATGACATAAAATCCGTGAAGTGTGAATTTTTTTGCTTCGTAATTTCCGTGAAACGTGAAAATGGAATTTTAGCGCGTTATTTCTACTTTTCGATGTCGTTGAAACGCGCGTAGGAGCCTCCCCCCCCCCCCCCCCCCACCTCTTTTGATATGGGCTTTAAATTTAGGGAGCAGCCATGAGCGACCATGGTCAAATATCTTGATGGTATAGATGAATCTCTCAAGTGGCCTTATCGGTTTCGTTATACAAATAATATATATGTAATATCGGAGGTAATGTGAGACCAGGACAGCAGGCTATGGAAGACTATTAACGAGAATACTTTCCTTGTAGGCTAAGTGCTATTGCCTCTTCGGGAGCGTGGTCAAATTATATTACCTGCAGTCAGAACGGAACGCTGTAAATATCTTTCATTATAATGAACATTTATAAAGATGAACGTATATCTGGATAATGAATTATTGTTAATCTGGTTCACTGACCTTCAAGGTATGGTCTCCACTTGTTGTTTGTCCAGCGTCCAAATCCATCCCACAACCGACTGCAAGTGGTAGAACAGGAGCCGGCAACATAGTCAGGGAGTAATTCTGTTGAGAAGAAAGAAAGAACTTAAACCCATCTAAAACGCTTTCTCATGTGAACTCCTAGAGTATTAAAGCTTTGTCGATGAACTGAATGAAGCGAGTGTCCACAAATGCTTCCCTGGAGGTTTGCGATTGGAGCTGAAACGTATCCTAGGGTAGCATGATGTGGAAATGGCGGCCATTTTGCACTTGCCAATGTGGCTACGGTATACGAATTTTTTATTTATGGGTCCGAAAAAATACATGCTCATTATAAAAATATTTATTTTTTGTCAATGTAATCTCATAATATCAGAGACAAACAATACGGCGTCATATTAACTTAATACAATAGGGACCTTAAGATTTGAAGACGTCAACTGTCTAGGACGCCACCGGAAGTCTTATTACGCCTTAAAGAGTCACTGCGCATGCCCGTATTTGCGTACGACGGCGGTCTTCACGTGTTGAGGACGCCAAAAATTTGTTTTCGCGTCGTGAAGAGAACGTGAGTATGTTTTTGTTTTTTGAGCTTCAACTATCTATTTATTTGGCCGTTTTTCGTTGCCATTTTGTTTTACAGTATATAATCTATGGCTTAAAGTATTTTTTATCCATCACAGATCCAGAAAACGGCTATTTTATAAGCAATGTCTGCAGCAGGTGCATCGAGTTCCGAGTGAGTAAAGTTCTGATCTTTTTCCTATTAAGCTTAAAGAGAGAGCAGTTTTAATCATGTTGAACATCAGTCTATCGTTTTATGTGATGGATCGACTGATGTAACAAGAGCGATTTGGCATCCATTTTACATTTAACGGTAAACTCGCGGCAGATTTCATTCGTGGTCTTATTTTCGTTCCCGCTTTTATGCAGTCAACGCTGCCGAAATTATGATGCTCGTGTTAAAAATAAGCTTATTTGTAATTATCGATGTAAGTCGTGAATCAAAAGTAGTTTAACAAGGAGATTCCCGTCAGTGTTACCCTATGTTTGGAAGCTCGAAATATTCTCCGTATCTCGATTCTGCCATGAAGTAAGCTTATTTCATGATGAGAATTTGCTGGTTGCTGTTAGACCTTTCGAATATTCCCACAGTTTGTGAGTGTCCCCATTATATTCAACAGAGATTTGGATAATTTGTATCAACATTGGATAATTTAAGTAACGATGATAAAAAATTTGATACGTACTCAACGCAGCCATATTTATGCGAGATGTAAGTTCTATTAAGCGGAAAGGAATGCTCGCCACCATTTGGAAAGTCTTTAGAATTTGCTCGACTGCAAACACGTAATTACGCTAGTTAAGTTGATGATGTCTGTCGTATTCTTCCACTGGAATATTCTATAGAAAATTTTGCTTGCCCTTGATACTTATTACAATTTTACGATGTTTGGTTAATTATAAAGTGGTTGTTGTTGAATTACATTTGCTCAGCTTATATTGGGACAGATAAAACATATAGCTTTATCAAAAATACCAAAATCTTCTCTTAATAATCCTATGGTTTTTTTTTTTTTGGCAGAATATATTTTCCGGGCGTTCAGGTCTGGAGTAAAGAGCATGACATCCTGTTGTGCAGAGAGGTACTGACAGTAAATCCATTTTCTGCCAAAAAGAGTTCTAACGAACGTGGCAAACTGTGGGAGGAAATTAGTACCAACCTGAATGGCACAACTGGTGTGCAGTTTTTTGTCAAAAAAAGATCAGTTCGTGATCACCTCAACATCTTAATTAAGAGGTACAAGAAGAAGATGAATGAAGAAGAAAAGTCAACTGGAGTGTCACCTGAGGTCACAGAATTGGACCAAGTATTGGCAGATATCATTGAAATGGAGGAAGCTTCTTTCTCCTCCCAGGAGATTGATGAGGCATTGAGAAAAGAGAAAAATGACACCGATAAGCAAAAAGCAGAAAGTATGAGAAAAATGGCAATGGAGAAGCTGGGGGAAACCCAGAAGAGAGCAGCCGAGGAGGGAGAACAGCAAAGTCATAAGAAGAATAGAAGGAGTGGCAACGAAACAATCACATTTTTGCGGGAGAAAGCTGAAAGTGAGAAGGCATTGAGAAAAGAAGAGTTGGAAATACGAAAAAAGCAGCAAGAATTGGAGGAGAGGAAGCTAGCTTCATATATGGATCAACAGAAGTCGATGATGGATTTGATACAGCAACAGCAACAGCAACAATCTCAGCTCTTAATGGCTATTGCAGAGAAACTTATAAACAAAAACAGTTAGATTCTTCAATCCAGGAATGTTTGTGGCTGTTTACCACATTATGTTTTAATGTTACATTTATCTATTACCACTGTATTGTTCAGAGAAAGTCACTTTCATGGGAAGGCTTTTTGAAACTACTACGTTCTCTTTATAAAAACCTGTTGTAAAGTCAAGTTTTCCATACAAAAGTTGTGTTAAATAAATGAAATCAATTTCACAATACACCATTGGTTTCATTAAGCAAAGTATTCTTGCAAAGTAGGTGGATCCAAATCAAAATACTGGGAAGTGGAATTACCATAAAGACATGTTAGAGCATTCCTTAACAGGGCACATACTATGTACATTTTGCCTATTTGACTTAGCCCCATTTTCAAGTTTTTCTTGAAGTCAAGGAAAACAAAATAATTTATTATGTCCCCAAACAACCACTCAACAGAGCTTCTCACTGGACTCATGGAATTGTTGAATTGCTGCATCTGGGGGGTCAGGTGTCCATTCCGAAATGGTGCTTGTAAGTGGGTGCGAAGCGGGTATGCCGGGTCTCCATATATGCAGAAAGGTTGGCCAGTTGGCGAGTAGGCAAATCTTTGGAGATCGTGATAAAGTCCTGAGTCTCGCAGCATTCCGGCATCGTGCTTTCTGCCCTCTGAATAATAAATGATATTTGACGGTTTTATTAGGTGCTGGGAAATTTAAATAGTTGTTTTTTAATTTTTTTTAAACCGATATACTGCTCACCCACTTTCATTTTGGTCCCCAAATGTACCGGTATACTATTTTACTGTTTACTGCATGTGGGAAATGTAGAACACACTCTCCTGGTGCTCGTGTTAAATACATGGCTAAGGCTTTTTTATTCGCTCCTTATTTTAAACTAAAATTAAACATGAAAAATACAGCATGTGAAATATTTAAGCACACTTACCGACAGGACCATAAAGATTGGCAATTAATCCGTTCGGTATAGCAATCGATTGAAATTTTAGGGCATGTACCCTTTTGTGGCCATTGTATACGATCCTTTGATTAGTGTTCGGACGACAAATAGGACGAACTGTGCCGTCCACAAAGCCGAAGCAATTGTCGAGAGCAGCACCCTTATCAGACACGGCATCAGCATATGTCTGTAATGCATACTGGTTTAAAATACTGTGATTCCATTCTGTTATCCGATGACCATGGTGTTCGAATATAAAATCAATGACTGTATTACTTATCATGGCGATTTCAGGAACAGGTCTGGCGAAAGAGCTCGTTAGGTCGCTGTAACGACAAGGGTATGCCAGCCGCTTCAGTACAATGCATAATCCTTCTGTGCTGTCGCAAATTGTTCCTTGTTTACACTTAATTACGTCAGGTAAACAAGGACGTCAACCAAAAGAGGAATGTCGTACTTTTCGAAGCGAAACTCTGTCTTGCATTCAGCCTCATCTTTGTCTTGCAACTCAAATCTTTCATAATTCCAATAGGGATACTTTGGATTCTTGGACTTGTTGACATCGTACAACACAAGAAATTCGTCCTCACTGACGATTCCCTCGCAAAATCGTAAAAGAATGTCGTCCCGAGTTTTCCTGAATGATGCCATTTTCTCTAATCAAAGTGCTAGAGAAAGCCTCGCGTTTCGCGTCTTGTTTATTTCTTCTTAAGTCAAAATTCCTGCGCAAAGAACGGCGTTCTCGCCCCAGACCTTTATATGCCGTGACGTCCTAGAAGAAGACGCCGTCTTCAAATCTTAAGGTCCCTAATATCTTGGTTGAAAGCTCTACCACAGAGTGACCATGAAGACTGCTTATTTGTAAAAAAAAAAAATTAAAACCAACGGGTCTATTTTATTGTTGGCATTATCATTATCATTACCATTACCATTACCATTACCGTTGCCATTGCCATTGCCATTGCCATTGCCACCACCATCACCATCACCATCACCAATACCATTACCATTACCATTAGAGCGCTTTTCAATTGAGTATCGTAAAACCAAAACCAAAGCAATTACTCTGACCAATCACAACAGAAGTAAGCAGCACAATGAGCCAATCAGAATACGAAGCAATTACATCTAGCCGGCGCCAAGCACGTTAAAATACGCGCGTGCAAGTCATGATTGGTTTTGGTTTTGCTTCTCACTGGTTGAGAAAGTGGCGCGATTTTTTCCGGCCAATCACAGAGCGAAGCAATGCAAAACCAAAGCAAAATTATAATTACTTTCGACGCTCACTATCATTACCATTACCATTACCATTATCATTATTATTACCATTATTATTATTATTATTATTATTATTATTGTTGTTGTTGTTGTTATTATTATTAGTTACTTTGCTTAGTTTTAAGGGATGGCCTACTCTGACAACGTGCAAATTTTAAAGTTCTCCACCATTCATACTCATACCCACCTACGAAAGAAGTATTAAGTTGCGCCTCTGGAATGAATGCAGTCAAAGGGTTACCATTTCTAAAGGGCTCTTTCAAGTAGTGGTCGAGCGGTCCTAGGAACCCATCTTTCTGATTCTTCCCTTGCGCGCTTCCTTTTATGAACCAGTCACGTGGTGGGTCTTTAAAGCCATCACAAAGACTATAATCAAGATGGATCATCACCTCATAGATTCCAGGCTCTGTGACCAGAAACAGAACTTCGTAAGTTCCGTCTTGATGATCAAACACGGTGGCGGGAACGTTTGATGGGCCACTTACTTCAATTCTCCAAGTGTCGCCACCAATCCGCTTCGTTCGTTTATCCGCAGTCTTAGATTGGATAAAAATCTTACTGAACTCTCCTGCCGGTCTGATGTCCATATGTACGATTTCACTTTCTCGACCGCTGGTTCGATTGATCCTCCCCCAGTGATTTTTGACTAGACCCCAGGCTGTATTATCGCTACACGGTTTGATCATGGCCTGCCAGTCCACGCGTGCGCGGCGCTGACGATGCCAATCTAGCCGGAAATCTTGAAATCGACGCCAAATTTCCAGCGACACTGAAGCTTTAGCATATGAGGTACTTTCCATTGGTCTAAGTATGTTATCGTGAGTAACTGCCCCTAACAACGAGTGATAATGAAAGTGAAGATAAATCACGGCGCAGGAGAATAGATAAAACGCCATCAGCCTCAATACAGTGCGGTCCGCTGGACGTTTCTTAATGGCGACCTTTTGCGGTGTAGCAGTTGGTCCTCTACTTGCCGCAGATTTCTCCATTGGTAAAGATAAACCTTTTTCTTCTTCACTAAGTACTCCGTTGGTTAACATCATGAGCGAGGTATCTGAGACGCAGAAAGCTACAAAAGAAGTAAAGTAATTGTTAAGGCCAATACACCATTTTGCTAATGATCAGTTCCTAGTGAATTGTGGGAAGTTTTGGAAACAGTGTTGTTTTAATTAATTTTATTAATGTACTACAAACTGAAGATTTTACCGTGTATAAAAAAATAAAGTATGTATGTGTGTGTATGTATGTATGTATGTATGTATGTATGTATGTATGTATGTATGTATGTATGTATGTATGTATGTATGGGTAGATCCAGTCCTTTGTGGGCGCAAACGATCAAAAATACAATTTCAAATTACGTCCTAAAATGGCCGTTTGCCCCCAACAAGGACTGGATCTACCCACAATTCACCAGGAATTGATCATTAGCAAAATGGTGTCTTAGGACGCTGTCTTTTTTTTTTACAGCTATCACATGAAGCTTCTGTAGTCATCGGATTCAGAGCCACCTTAAATTTTCCGACAAAATAAGGTGGCTCTGAATCTTCTCCCAAGAATTTGTTTAACTTTGCAAAGAGTTGGATCTCGGCCCGCTTAAGGTGATTCCTCTCAATTGCATGGCGCATCCTTACTGCGCATAATTTATGGCGTCATTTAGCGCGCGCTCGGGCGCGCGTACACTAGAAACATTGCGAATTTGCCTTGACATTGAGCTTTTTCAGCTGAAATTTTCCCTTTGTCGTCGTGTAGTAAAGAAACGAGCACGGTGACCCCCTATTTTTATTGGTGCAATGTATTCATAATAGGCACACGAAAAACATATTTCAAGGAGAAAAAAAGTTTAATAGTAGAAGTTGGATTTTTTATATATAAATGGGGTGAAACTCTGCGTTTGGAGTCAGGAAGGAGTTTGAGATGATGACGAAGTGGTCCAATTTCCTCACATTATTTGCAAGATCGGGCAATTTGAAATCAAGATACGAAAAGAATATAGCCCAGAAAAACAATAAGGCCCTAGTTTTCACTACTATTCATAGTTTTTGCTACATAATAACAGCTTTCTTCAGTTGTTTATGCTTCCAACATTTCTCGCACAACTCCTCAAAAACAGTTAGAACAACGAGTATGCAGGGCAAAAACAAGCACGGTGACCCCATCGTTTTATTTTATTGCATTTTTTCAATGTCCTATGCATGGATATCAATTGTGCCAAGTTTGAAAAAAATCTTAATAGTACATCCTTTTCAGGGGAATTACCTTAAAACTTTTCATCAATACAAAAATGTGGGTTACCGAGGTAGTTTTTTTTTGTTTAGTCAATAACGCTCAAAGGTAAAAAAGTAGGGGTGTTTTGTGACAGGTTATAATGTAGCCATCGACCTATTATATGAAAAAAAATAAGAGAACATTAAGAAAAAGTGAAAAAAATAATCATAAGTTGTTTGCCTTTGATTGGGTATTTGTGTGATACCATTATGAAGGTAACAATATACAAAAATTGGTAGTAATGGAGGTGATGGAAACCGGTTTGAGTCACGTTATTCGGTTCTCACTGGCTCGCGAAATTTCGTTTAGCATTTGGTTTTGCCTTGCGAAATGTGGCGGATATTTCGGCGGACTTTCGCATGATTTAGCGAAATTTCTCAGACACCTTACCAAAATACTGTTTTATTTCGCCGCCGGATTCGCCGTAATCAAATCTTTTGCATATTTAACCCTTTGCATTCTAACCACGCATATATGCGTCGAAAATAACGCTTTCGCTTTATGGTTGTTATTTCTTGCGTAGCCTGAATCAGCTATCATGCATAGAAATCGAGAGCGAATAATCTAATTGTTTTAGTATAAATCTACTAGTCGTTCAAACCTAAACAAGTAATTATCTATATCCTCCTCGCAGACACTTCGAAAACGCAAAGAAGCGGCCGCCATTTTATTGACGATCGCTACTCACTATCTATCACAGTATAGATAGTGAGTAGCGTAGCCAATCAGAGAACGGCATTCGTGATAGAGCGCTAGTAAATTTATACTAACTGATCTTATACATTGGTAGTCTTTACACTAGAGACAGAGTTTCGTTATTTTTAAACACCAACTCTTTGATTGCTCGATACTCCCACAATGTTTTGTTTTCTTTCTTAAACATGGTATTTTCCCAATTATTTCTCAACAATTTGCGATCATTTTTTTGCATATTAAGTTACCATAGCAACAGTACAGCCTCTTAGAAACACCTTAAATTATGTGGCTGTAACTCAAAAACGAGTCTTGTGACCCCTCGATATTGAATTGCAATCAGCACATGAAGCTTTTTTTCTCTGCAAAGTTTTAAAAAATGTACATGGGGTTCAGAGCCACTTTAAATAATCGAAAATTAAGGTGGCTGTGAACCCCATGTAGAGATTTCCTCACAACTTTGCAGTAAGATGAATCTTTATGTGTAAATTGCAATGCAATAATAAAAATTGTGGGTCACCGGACTCGTTTTTGAGTTATAGGCATGCATATAAAGCCAAACTTTAGGGTGTTTCTAAGAGGCTGTAATGTTGCTATGGAAACCTTATATGTCCAAAAATTGATCGCAAATTGTTGAAAAATAATTGGGAATTTTTTTGATACCATGTTCAAGAAAACAAACAAAAAAGGGAGTATCGATCCATCAAAGAGTTGGTGTTCAAGAATAACGAAACCATTTTGATCCACCTTAAGGATGGTTCTCAAGTTACTTAAAGCTTTCTTGAATAGTTTCAATAGTTTTCGTCTATAAAGAGATGCAAAGTAAAATATCTTGGGATTTTACTAAGGCCTTCACACACACAATTTTGGTTTAAGTAAGCTTAGCAGCTCTTAAATCTTACTTAACATTCTCTCGGCTGGATTCAAGTTATCATCGGGAGAAATGTTCCGTAAAATACCGAATTGTGCACCTCTTGATTACAAATGTAGATATAATGTAAGCCAGATGAATAAAGATCACTTACCTTATGCTCTTAGTGAAGGTCTTTTGCGTTTTTATAGCGTTTTGAGTTGCTTGCCGCTGAACCCCCCAACAAAAGTATAAGATTAGGACAAGGCATGCAATTAAAACGGCCGCCGCAGCTGAACGCCTTCTGAATTTTGTCCATTTTCTCCCACTTCCACGCGTCTCTCACCATCAAGCCTCGGGTAAATAAAGGCCAGGTAATTTTCGAAGATCGATGCCAAAACTCTTGTAACCAGCTTTCTCATAACAACCCAAAGTAACGCCGCGAATTTTCACATTCGTCGCCACATCGGCCAAGGCAGGTGGTCGATCATAACTTTCGTTATCAAGTTTGCTGAATTAAAGGCAAATGACCCTCACAGGCTCCCCTTGCGGCTCGGCCAAACAATTATTAAATTGCCCCCAATCCGCTGCCATCTTATGTCGACATCATGACCCATCTGAAAATTGTTCAGGAAAGCAAGACTGTAATTGGCAATAAGAAATGACTTAAAGCGGTGGATAAAAGTATGCTCGAGAATTAAGACACGAGTTGGCGCCATTAGGAAAAGGATTCGAGACCGACGCGTGTGTCAAAAAAGAAAAAGAAAAAGAAAATCAAGGATATGAAGAAAATTAAAACTATTAAAAGTGATAACTTGCCTGAAAAAACTTGTCTCTTGATGTGATCACTCTGATGGCAAGGGAAGGAAGGACACATCTAAGTAGAAACCTTGCCTATAAACCTTGCCTGAACCACCCTAAAATCTCATTGGTTATAGTTGACGTAATCTTCCTACATGATCAGAATGACTCAACGGGTTATCACGTGGGCATCATGTTGCGACATAAATGACATATGGGTGGCCATAATGTTTTCTTTTAAGTGTGTTTTGCAAACAACACTAAATTATGGTTTCAGGTTAATTTTAATTTGTGTTTAGAAAATAACAGCCGAATTGATGCGCTAAAGGAAACACTCCGAGCGGCAAGCGACTCAAAACGCCATAAAAACGCAAAAGACCACACTAATAGCATAAGGTAAGTGTTCTTTATTCATCTGCCCTACGTTACATCTACATTTGGGATTAAAGTGCTACTGAGCCGAAAGTCAGTGTTTTTTTTTTTCTCGCGAATTTTGTATCCTACGTTGAAGACTAGACCCTAAAGTTAACCAAAAAATGTGTCCACGGCTAACCTGATGCTGGTTTACATCTGTGAAGGGCCGAATGCTGCTCGAAAGTGTGGAAATAACGTCCGCCATTGCTCAAACGACAACCACTCGAGCCCACAATTTCTGTCAAGCGGCGTTCCCTGCGTGACGTCATCTTATCATCTGGCGAGGTGTTCCAGCAATCTCGTACCCAGAGTCCTCAAGCTCTTTGGCCAGCGGTTAGTCGCCAGGAGAGACTCTCGGATAATGGAAAAAAATTCAAATTTTTTGATTGGCTGGCCCGTAACGGGTTCCGTTGTTTTACCCCAAATTTTCTGGGAAAATAGCCGGTCCATTATCCCAGAGTCTCTCCTGGCGACTAACCGCTGGCCAAAGAGCCTGAGGACTCTGGTTACGAGATTGGGTGTTCCAGTCGCATGTTTTTAGTAAACAGAGTAATAGGAAATGTTCTCTATTCAAGTTCTTCGCCTTTTTCGTCAGAGGACGGTTCGGAGTTGAGTTCAGACAGGAGTAGTACGATTTTATAGAGGAAAGTGAGGCTAGCTTCGTAGTCACTATGACAAAGATTTAGAGCCGCTTGCAACTCAAGAAGAAGCTACGAGGCAAATATGGCTCCAATCTCGTTCCCAGAGTCCTCAGGCTCTTTGGCCAGCGGTTAGTCGCCAAGAGAGACTCTGGATAATGGACCGGCCATTTTCCCAGAAAATCTTGGGTAAAACAATGGAAGCCGTTACGGGCCAGCCAATCAAAGAAATTGAATTTTTTCCATAATCCCAGAGTCTCCTGGTGACTAACCGCTGGCCAAAGAGCCTGAGGACTCTGGGTACGAGATTGATATGGCTCTTGAAGTAGAGCAGAAACTCGAGTCCAAAGGCGCTTTACGGGAGAAGTAGACATCGGTTCGTCTGACACAGCAAGCTTTTTCTTGCGTATATGCATATCTGCGCAAACAAGAACAATTGAACGTGACGTAACTTGTTTGTGGCCTTTGTTTGCAGAGCTTTGTACTTTTAGCACGATGAATTACACTGTTATGTCTTTGTTAACAAGAGAATTGTTTTGCTTTTACCATTGAAGCCAGTATTTGCGGTGCTGTGAAACTCAAATATAATTCCTCTTATAATTTATACATATTCTCATCGATAAAAGTGTTTTTTTGGTTCCACAGACGTTTGATCGATCAGTTGGCGCTTTTGCTTTAGTCGGCTTCGAAAACCGACAAGTTCTACAAGTTGCCATTTCAATTAAGACATGATTTTTAACCTCGCGCTATACTCCTTCGACTTTCTTAGTGTATCCATGGTGTTGATCAACACAAACGACCGCAAAGGAAATCTCACGATGTGTCGGAACTCAAGCCGCTGTTACGTTACACGTTGAAACTTTTAGCTGAAACTTGTGTGCAATGGCGTGACAATGACCGAGCAAGACCAGTTTCACGAAGTGGTGTTAGACGGTGAAACTCTTGTTTTTATCACCTTTACGATCGCGATTGCAACCGTTGCAGAATTAGAAAGCGGTTCTACTTTTCTTGAAACTTGTCTCGCAACGGAAGTTCGAAAAAGTTTCACGAAACTGACCATGTTACACGGTGCAACGCCTGCTGAAACTTGTTTCGCAACGCCGTTGCACCCAAGTTTCAGCTAAAAGTTTCAACGTGTATTTAAACAGCGGTTTCACGTCTCAATTATTCTGTTTATACACTAGAGAATCATCTGATAAGCTTTCGTGTTTCACGATGCGATTAATGTCTTGCAGAAATTTGTCAGACATGCTTCGTAATCTTTGTATTTGTTCTAATGAAAAGAAAACTATATTTTTTAAGTTTCACTGTTTTGCATTTAGTTTGAAATTTGACCTAGCAGGATTACGAATGTCGGGTCCAAACACTGTAACGCAACTTATGCGGCGGCTTTGAGGATTTTAGAGATAAATCTCCTCAATTGAACCATTAAATAGGGGTATAAATGTCGCTTGCTTTTAAGTATGAATAGTTTTAAATCACGTTTGATTCTCATTATTATTTTTTTTCAAAATTCCTTTGCCGGTTTGTTCACGAGCACACATGCCAAAATAATGATCGTTCAATCAAAGTCCGTCTCTTACTTTGTTGGTGTCGGTCGTTTCTTTCCACGCATGGGAAACTATTCGAATACAAGCTAAAATTTCTTTGAAACAACCTTTCATTCCTGAAATGAAATGAGCAGATATTGAAAAGTCCCTTAGGGTTGAAGTTGGAGCCGTGAGTGCGAACGAAGTCAACGAAGGCTTTCCACTTGGCCAGTTTATAATTACTCTTTGGCGTACGCAAAGAGATTCCAATTCGCGAATTTGACTTGTTGGTGCAGTCCTGTACAACACAGCGACAAGTTTGCGTATCTGCCTCACAAGGTTTTACAAACGATGAGCATATAAACAGGAATAAGTGATTTCAGGATTCGTCTTTGCTCAAGCGTATCCACAGCAGCGATTGCTAGGCAAAGAATTACCAAGATTCAGCAATGTCTTCATCGCATAATGATTGGTAGACTCCAGGTAATTTTTCAAGGCCTTAAATATGCCCAGAAGTAGTGGGAATTTAGGCTAAATTTTTCAAAAAGGTAATTTGTTGTTTCACTGTTTCGCATTATTTAAATGCATTTTTTGAAAAAAAAAATGCACTTCTCTTACCTTACCTAGAGCAGTTCTGCCGTAGACGACTAATGGTAAAGACTCTTGTTGCTTCGCTACCCTTTTAAGATCTTGGGTGTATTTTTGATCTCCAGATCGAAAGTGGTTTTAACATTCAGTACTGACCCACTCATTAAATTATGATTCCGTGACCTTGGCACAGGTTAGCATGCATGAATAAGCTTCGGAAATGATCCATCAATAGGAACAATTCACAGTGCCTTACTGATAAAGTCATTATGTAAATGATTTTCAGCAAATTACACGACCTATTGGTCTGCCATACTGGTGTCGAAAAAGTCAGTCTTAAAAACAAAATTGAAGTAGAGAGTTTTTATTTTGAGCTTGAATCACGCTGAATTGATCATACATGAACAAAACAAAAACAGCAAACAACCCGTGAAACAGCAGTTATTCAGAATATTTCTGCGGCTTTCAGGGAATACTAAAAGCCTCGTGAAGAAAAAAGTGTTTGCTACGACTGACTTGAACTGCATTGTTAGCATTAACGCGGTCCTAATGGCCATAAACACCGCTTTCTAATTCGTGGCAAATTTCTTCTTACTACCAAAACAACCGCTCTATTTGATCCAGTTCGCCAGTTCAGCATTATAGATAGTTTTCAGTGTTCTTTTGGAACCGTGTCTGGCTAACTTTTCGAGAAAGTGGGAAAAAAAAAATGCTTTCGAAGACTGGGGCGGTTCCAGGTGAACAGCGAAGCAATGTATCGGCATAGCAATATTTTATCTGAGAATTTGTCTCACCGTTATCTGGTAAATTTGAAAGTGATTCACTTCAAAGAGAGGTTGGCGAACAATTGCTTTCAAAATCTCTGTGATTGTCCGTGATTATTTTGACAGTTTCGAAATGTGAAATAAAGGGAATAAGCCGTCCGTGCATGTCGAAGAGATATGGTCCTCTGCTAGAGGTCACCTTATGACAATGAACTATTTGGTTTATACAAATACAGGTGTACACAAACATACAACCTCATTATGGTCTTACAGACCACCAGGGGGTTTTGGAAATTTTAGGGTCTTTGTTCTTCTCGAACGCCCGAATTCTGTACAATTTCCAATGTTGCAATACGAATTCTCCTTATTTCTTGACAAGGTATATCTCAAAGTTTCACCGATATTTAGTGTTCTATGTTCTACTCTGACTCTACACTCTTCACTCAACAAATCGAACTAAACCTTTAGGCAGTGTTCTTGGTCATGTGGCCATCTTTTTGCAGCCACGAGTAATTATGCTAATTATACGTATAACAATTTCTATCAGGGGTGTTTTGATGATGATGACGACGACGACGACGACGATGATGATGATGATGATGGCAACCCAAAACGTTATTATGGCACATGTACTGCACCAAGCATCAAGAGAGGACACAAGTGCCTTCTACTGTTAATATTGAGACACGCTAAGTCTTTTTTCGCCGTTGTGGAAGGCGTCAAAATCGAATGTTCTGTGGCTCTCACATGTCATGTCTGCTTTTTGGGAATGCGCTGTTTCTTCATGAACCTAAAACAAATTTTCCGTCTTCATCACCAACAAAACGTTCTTATTTGATCTCGGTTGCTCTCATTCGTGGCAGGAAAGTTTCAAAAATGGGAGATGGCGCCGATAATTAACAATTGGTTCATGCGTCAGCGTGCGTTCATCGCGAGATGTGAAACAAGCGGGAAGTTTGAAGAGCACGAAAGAAAGAGTTGCTCGAGGTGTAGCTCTGCGAACTTCCCAAGTGCTTCATTCCTCAATGAACGCACAGCTGACGCACGAACTAACCGTTAAAAAAGACATTTTCAACGTAGTAGTTTAATGAGGACGACATCAGAGCGTGCCCAATGGGAATATGAAGGACGCTTGCGCAATTGAATTTGATTACACGAACTTACTAGCTACATTATGAAAGGTTTTCATACCATGCGTGGTTAATCCAGGGTTACTTTCTCGATCTGGAAATAATCGCTACCTGTAGTAACAGGTTTTCTTGATTAACTTATTCGAGTTTATACGTGATCATTACTGGTTGTTGCTGTGGTGGCTACTTGAAAATGTTCCTTTACAAATCAGAACGCAGATAGTTTCATTGCCGGGTCAACTGGCAGTGATACACGACAAAAATTAGATAACAAAAGGCCTCAAAGAAGACACGTTGTTGCTGGAAATAAAAACTCACAAGGAGAAGAAGAAAAAAAATAGTTAAAATGCGAATTTCAGTAAAATTGTTCATCGAACGGTCGAGCGGACGCGAGCGATCGTAGGAGAAAGGAAAATGCAGCTGCAGTGTCAAACGTTTTGCCCACGTTTGGTCAGCGGTTTGTCCAAAGTCGTTTCGATTCGATTAAACTATATTTATCGTAAAGACTGGCTATTTTTACTTGCAGTTTCATAACTATCGACTGTAAACGGTCTCAACTTTCACACACATTTCAGCGAAGCCCTGTCTGAAACGTTGACGTAATCCTAACGTTTTCGGTCCAGGGGGCCGTTTCTCAAAAGTCCCGTAAAATTTTCGGGCCCGAAAAGCCATTTCAAAAACTAAGATCCATCTATTTTAAAAAGCTTTCCTTTAACTATGATTTCAAGATACGAAAGGGAAAATTTGTTGCAAAATTTCATGCCCGGAAACGTCTTCGTTTTTAAGATATGAAGGAAATTGTGGCACCCGAAATAGACCCGAAAAGTTACCGGGGTTTCGAGAGACGCACGCCTGGCGCCTGTTTCTTAAAACCCCCGAAAACATTTCGGGCCCGAAAAACTATTTTGCATGTACTGGATTCGTTACCAGAAATTCGATTTCTAACATGTTAAATTATCTTTTAAGAAAGCACGCTATAAAATTGAGAAATACATTGGGCTAGTTTGTTCAAAACACTCGTAAAAATGTACAGAAAACCGACTTGAAAACACTTCTCGGGCCCGAAATGTTTTCCTGAGTTTTGAGAAACGCACGCCTGATTCGAAAGATCCCTCCGAAACGTTACGGACTACGATGACATAGAGGTTACTGGCAATTATTGACAGTAGCCACACAAAAAACTGAAAAGAAAAAGTTCCCTTCAAAAAGATACGGCGTTTGTGTGTTGACCAATAATTGAGATGCACGAAAATGTGGTTTATCAAGTAATTAAAAAAATATTTGACTGATCATCGCAGTTATAAACACTATTTAAGCAGTAGTGAAAATAAAGCCTTAAACAAAATCAGGCTTGTACGGGATTCGAACCCACGACCTCTGCAATACCGGTGCAGCACTCTACCGACTGAGCTAACAAGCCAATTGGGAGCTGGCCGTTTTGTTGGTTCGTTATACACCCGTGAGTGAATGTATGAGAATGAATATATGAAAGTCATACATTTGAACTGTGGATTAATGATTAAATATGTGACTGACCATCGCAGTTATGAACAACACTTAAACAGTAGTGAAAATAAAGCCTGAAAAAATTCAGGCTTGTACTGACGGGATTCGAACCCACAACCGGTGCAACACTCTACCGACTGAGCTGCGTAAGGTTAGAATCACCCCTATTGTAATTGGCGCTCCTGGTACTTTTTCTAATAACCTACAGATGTATGTGGAAGACCTACACAATGGTCTAAGCATCCAAACATTACAGAAGTCAGTACTGTTGGGACCCGCGGGAATTCTCCGAAGAACCCTGGAACGCTTAGGTGCATGGTGTGTCAATGTTATTATTATTATTATTATTATTATTATTATTATTATTATTATTATTATTATTATTATTAATTTTATTAATATTATTATTATTATTAAGAAGTGTTTAGCACTTTTTTTTGTACTCGACATTATTTTATACCTAATATGGTGTTATTTTTTATACAAATATACCGCTATATATATATATATTTCTCTTTGTCACATTCACAACTATGAACAAAAGCAATTTTATATGAACTCTATCTTTAACCATATGTTTTTTCCATCATCTTAATATCCCTGTTTCAATTCACTTTTCAGTTGAAATTATTATTTTATCCAGGGAAAGTCCATGTTATAATAAATTAAGGATACATGTAAATATATTTTTTATCATACCTTCTGTAATTACTGTAAATATTTTGAAGTAGAAATAAAGTCTGTTTAATTTTAAAAAGTTAAACAACAAGTTGTACATAAAATGAAACACTTTTGAGTGTTCGATATGACACCTCAGACCACTGATAATTCATGGAAAAATTCAATGCAAACGTCAACTAAATTTTACGCACGTCTGCCTGATAACATTTCGTAAAATTTCACTTAAATAACTACTAAAAGAGGTTTTGAAAGTTACATCAGACCGTATCAGCACTAAGGTTAGATTTATTATGCCGGCATAATTTTGGGCATAATGATATAGTCGGAACATCAAGCATAACGCCAACATAATGGGCATTTTTGCAGCATAAAGAGAATAATAATAATAAATAATAATAATAATAATAAACAATATTTCCATTACATATACATTGTTGGTGTATGTGCCCACTAGTGAACTCATCAGAGAGTATCCTCACAATAGTGAGTTCCACAGAAATAAGACGTTTTGAATGCTTTTGGGAATTATTTGTTGTTTATTACTTGTGAAGTTGTAATTATGGAGGTGATTATGGAGGTACACTGTATATTTTTGTCTCCAGGAACGGGAAAGGGCAGCAAATATAGCCAAGATCACTCGAGCATAATGCTACTTCTCGAGCATGATTTTAATGGTGTTGTTTTGAGGGTGCCGCTCAAAGCATAATGCTCAAATTTTCAAGCATTATGTATCTAACCCTAGATAGCACCTTGTTGTGACTGGGATACTTGTGTGTCTACAGTTATATTAATTTGTTCATTCTCATTCGCCACAGAAAAGACATTCTCATTAGTGGTTTTCGAGAGATTGGTTCAGTGTCCCCTGGGAAAATATGGTCCTTTCGGCTTTTTCCCAGGAGCCACAGAATCGGCACCTGGGAAACATTGCTTAAAAGTGGTAGGACTGTGGAACCCATTTCACAGAGGATAAGAAAGGGATTATCTGTTCGCACAGTAACAAAAATAAACTATAAAAATGCGCGATTTTTGATAGTAAAGTTTGAATATTGTTTCCAAGTTCTTCTTTTTTTTTTTAAGGTGTGTTATATCGGCATGTAGCATTAAAGAATATTGCCGGTGGCTAAAATAATAGGTTGTACGTTCATTTTGTGCCTTTCATTTATTAAAGGAACTGAAATGCAAGTGTGTGATCTCTGAAATGTAATAATGCCGACTTGAACTTTTGCTAGTAACTGACTATGGGACTAGGAAATTTCCTGGAATTAATAGGTTTCCCATTTTCTACTTATTTGGGAACAAAATAAATAATACGTTTTGATTGATACGTAACTGATCTATATCTATTGATGAAATGGTGTCTCATTATCGCAATTCCTGTTGCGAATGATTAAACGTAAATTCGGTCCGAAGCCAATGGTTCTAGTTGTTTAACTACACGGAGTCATATAGTGTTTTTTTTGTTTTTTGTTTTCTTTTTGTTTTGACTTTCCGATCAAGTTCGTATTCACGATGACCTACGTTTCTGTTTCTGATCATGTTTGGTGTAATTCTACCGCTTACCACCTGCTTCTACCCGAGAAATTGCTGCAATTTGATTGGCTGAGCCTAGGTATTTCAGCTTAATTTGAAAAGCCTACATGAGAAAATTGCAGTTACAATTTCCAAAATCATTAAATCACGTCTCTGTGCGAATTAAAAAAAATTCCCAGAATGTTTCAAGATTTTCCAATTAGACTCAATCACTCAAAGAAAATTTAGAAAACCAAAATACGAAAAATAATATTACCCTTACATGTTTCCTTTACGGTGACTCAAACGTTCGAAAACTGTAGAGAAGTTTTAAAGTTGTTTCTTCCAAGATTGGAAGGTTATAGTTTTGAAAAATTCTTGGTTTTAATCAATGATAAAAAATAGGTTTGACAGAGTAGCTCAGTGGTTAGAGCATCCGACTGGTGTTACGGAGGTCGTAGGTTCAATAGGCTAGTTTCAAATTGTGGGAAAACAAAAGAACAGAGTCGAGGTTGAGGGGAATAATTTGCATTTTCCTTTGTTTTTGACAAAAGAAAATGCAAAATATTCCCCGAAACCTCGACTCTGTTCTTTTGTTCTCCCACAATTCGAAACTAGCCTATTCCTGCCTGGGACTCTAATAATAATAATAATAATAATAATAATAATAATAATAATAATGAGCTTTATTTAACCAGGGAATACCTTCAGCAGTCTGTTCTCCCAGGTGCCCCTGACATAAATAAATACAATACTAAAATAATGTACAATATACACTAGTAAGTATCAACATAAATTATGAATACATCAAAACTATAGAATAAAATAAGACGATTAAATGATTACAATAACATTTAGCTAACTTGTCTTTTAAAACTTGACACAATAATAATAAAATAAAATGATTAAATGATTACAATAATATTTCGCTGATTTGTCTTTTAAAGCTTGATACAGAGTCAGAGTTTTGGATATTCTTAGATAATGTGTTCCATAAGGTGATGCTAGTGTACTTAAAAGTACGTTTCATGTATTCAGTTCTTGGTTTAGGTAAAACAAACTTATCTTTGTTTCTAGTATTATAACTGTGTATTTCTGAATGACGTTAAGTAGTTCGTATGAAGCCCTTCTAGTTGATTATTTAAGCATTTGTAAGTAAGAATGGCTTTGTTGTACTTTCTTCTCTGCTGTAACGTCAACTACTTGAGCTTAGCTCGTACTGAGGCAGACAAGTTGCGATTGTCAGTCAAGAGGATAACTCTTCCAGCACGACTTTGCAGTCTCTGTAGTCGTAGAGATGATGTCTCGCTGCATGTGTCCCAGACTACGCCGCAGTAGTCAAATAAGGGCTGAATAGTTGACTTATACACGGTTTGAGCTAATGGTAATGTAAGGCAAGGTATTATGCGTTTAAGGATACCGATTCTTGAGGAGACCTTGTTGCACAAGTAGTCGATATGACTTGACCAAGAAATATTACTGTCGAGTCTGTGGTCTGTGGTGAACCAATGACCATGTACTCCCACTTCTTGGGGTTTAACGCTAATCCATTCGATTTGATCCATCTGGATATATTTTCAAGGTCATCATTAAGCCTTCTCAGGATCTCGTCTGTATTATTAGAAGAATAATACAAGGCAGTGTCGTCGGCAAACATATTAACAGTGGAGTGAGAGATACAAGAAGGGAGGTCATTTATGTGGACCAAGAAAAGTAGAGCCAGGGCCGAGCCTTGGGGAACTAGGATATGTTCGATGGACGAAAGCAAACCGTTGAAAAATACTTGCTGTTGTCGATTGTCAAGATATGAAATAAACCAGTCTAAATCAAGTCCAGTAACTCCAGGAGCTTGGAGTTTTCTCACCAGAATACTATGCTTTACTGTATCGAAGGCCATTGCAAGATCGAGGAATACAACTGCTGAAACTTGACCATTGTCAATGTTGGACAACCACTCATCAACAACTTTTATCAAGGCTGTCTGTGTTGATCTTTTCTTGCGGAAACCGTGCTGGGAGGAATGTAGAAGATTGTTGTCCACAAAGTATTTATAGAACTGATTGTGAACTTCTTTTTCAAATATCTTTGCCACAATTGGCAGCATGGATATTGGACGGTAATTTTCAACTTGATCCTTTGCGCCTGATTTATAAAGAGGGGTCACTTTGGCTACCTTTAGATCTTGAGGAAAGATATCCTTTGCCAACGATAGGTTGAAAATATAAGTTAGTGATGGAGCAGTAATATCGGCCGCTGCTTTCAGAAGGCGGGGAGGGATGTTATCCAGCCCTACTCCCTTGTTAATCTTTAAAGATTTCAGTTCTCTAAGCACTGATGAAGTTTTGACGGGTTGGAATTTAAAGGTAGAACTACTTAATGATGGCCCATAGACAGACTGTAAATTGGACTGAGATTCACCAAGTTTAGAGCCAATTGTAGCAAAATATGAATTAAAATGGTTAGCAATTTTGACTGGAGACGTTGTTATTTTCTCATCAATTTCAATGGTGTTAGGAGTTTTTGAATATTTCGGTAGTAACTTTTTTAGTGTGGACCATATTCCCATGGGATCCTTGTTGCTGTTAGATATTTGGGTTTTAAAGTAATTCTCCTTATCTTTCCTCATTTGTAGCGTTACTTCATTCCTTAGCTTTTTGTAGGACTTCCAATCATCCTCTGATTTAGTTCTAATGGCTTTACGATGGAAACAGTCCCTTTGCCTCATCATGTCCTTAACGTTGTTAGATATCCACGGACATGGGTCCCCATGGACGGTTGTCGTTTTGAGCGGAGCATGTTGATCACAAATTTCTGTGAACATTGTTCTCCAGGTAGACCATGCAAGATCAGGATCGTCAAAACTTTCGATCACTTATAGTGGAAGAGATTGCACATCGTCACGGAATGCTTGTTCTTGAAAGCGGTTAAAGTTTCTGAATGTTATCTTTCTGGGAGGTTTCTTTATACTTCTTGCGCAGTGAACCGCGTAGACAAGCGAGTGATCGCTAATGCTGAGATGATGTACACCAATATCGTGGATCTTCTCGGGGTGTGTGGTCGCTATGAGATCCAAAAGGCTGCTTGAAGACTCGGTAATTCGGGTAGGATCTCTAATTAATTGAGACATTTGATGTTGTACCAGTATCGATTTAAGTTTGGTTGTTTGAGGGAGACTCTGAATTTCTTTAATTTCAGTTGTCCTTTCGAACGTTGCCAAGCAACTATCACATCATCTTTCTCATGGGCACATCACACCATTACCGTCATTAATAATTGTGTTACAGAAAACTACGCTATTAGGAACGGCCAGGATCTTAAGGAAGGTGCTTGATTGGTAAGAACTAAGAGAGTGTCCCAAGGGCAATCTTGGTCATTTGTTATGACTCGCTCTCTTGGAATATATGTCGGAATGAAAACAACCTCAACTCAGAGCTCCTGGTACTTTTTCTAATAACCTACAGAAGTATCTGGAAGACCTACACAGTGGTCTAAGCATCCAAGTCAGTACTGTTGGGTTCCGCGGGAATTCTCCGAAGAACCCTGAAACACTGTGTGTCACTACCTGCTGAAAGGGGATACTCTACTGGCAACCACTGTGATATAGTCTAATAATAATAATCATCATCATCATCATCATAATAATAATAATTGATATCGTCAACGGATCATAGTGCAATTTATTTGGGTTGACATAAAACTAGCGTTATTTAAATTTGTTAAATGACGAGTCCCAAGAAGGACGAAACAGCTGTCCATGGTTGCAACCCTACTTTATCGAGTTTCGGTCATGTTGGTGTCTCGCAAAGTCAACTTTTTCACGTAATAATACAGCCTTGCTATAGTATTATTATTATTATTATTATTAAAAAATAAAAATAGTATTTAGTTTTGTATATAGGGAAAATATCTTGTCTAAAGTATTTTTAAATGTTTCCAAGTAACATTTCCACTGCCACCTTGACTTCACTTATTCATTGTACAGTTCCATGTGTGGTGTCAAGTTGTTCCCCTTGAATGGTGCCTGGAGGTGAACTCGGCTCCCAAGGGATATGCAGGATCACCTTAAAACAAAGCGGCTGCCGTTGTAAAAAGCCACATGCCTCAAATCATTTTGCAAACCAGACTCATGCAGCATTGTGCTGTCCTGTCTTCTGCCTTCAAGTGGGCCAAAAAAATTAGCGACGAGACGATTGGGTGTTACCACACTTTGAAATGTAACACCATGCACCCGCTTGTGCCCATATTGTGCGACTCATTGATTGTGTTTCAGACGAGCTATGCTTCTAACAGCTCCGTCTATAAAACCAAAACAAATCGTAAGTGGTGCACCATGAAGGTGAATAACTTCAGCATATCTGTACAAACGGTCAGGTTGAAAAAATGGATTTATGTCCCAGTTTTGGAGCTGATAACAATGATTGGCGTAGATCAAATCTAACACCTCATTAGAGATGAGGCAAAGCTCAGTGGGATTTCGGCCAAAGCGAGGCACCACATCTGTGTACTGTCTGGTCTGAAACGTCGGCGTAATTATAATTCGTAATTCGTATTCTTTAGATCCCTCCTAAACGTTACGGACTACCAATCTAACGCAGTCTATTACATAAAGGTTACTGGCAAGATACGGCGTTTGTGTGTTGACGAATAATTACGATATATGAAAATGTAGTTTTATCAGCTGAGTTGATAATGTATTTGGCCATGGTAAAGAGATACCAAAGCTGACTTTTCGAGCGCCAGCCCTTCATCCGGAGCGAATCAAAGAGTTATGGGTTGTGTCATGTGGTTTATATACAGAACGATGGAGCTACGATATTACATTGGTGGGAACATAGTAACGTGAAAACACGTGAATAAATTAGTTGCATGAAAAGCGTTCGTTGATACCGTGGGTACGGTATTAGGGGTGCCAATTTGAAGATAAAGTTATATTCTAGATTCTTCTGGTTTTCCGTGTAGCCTTGAGATAGGCCGCTGACAGACCGCCCGGCCATATGTTGCTTGGAATGATTAGGGGGACTAAAACGTCGAGCGACTGGTTTAGATGCGTCCTAATTTCATCTTCCTCAACGTCACAATACTCTTTCATTGAAACGAAGTCGTCATTTTTCCTCAAAATATTCCGTTAATGCTTGTATAACGCTGCATGTCTTAACGTTAGCCCCCCTCCAGCCCCCAACAAAGTTTTGTGATTAGCTTTTATTTTTTTTACACATCTGTAATGCTTGCGCTCAAGCTGGCCAATCCAATCCAAATTTACCAATTTTGTCAGCCGGTTTTCGGCCACCGTTTCTACGGCTCTCAAAAATTTCCTTGATCTTTTACAGTTCCTGCATACAGAATATATTAGGCCTGTGTATTCGAATCAGTTTCTTTGTTATATGACTGGCTCTTTCAGCGGTCAAGACGAATCAATTCTCCTGCTGTGATTGGCTACCCGCGAGGTCAAGATGGAGCCATCTTGACCGCTCGGGATACTGCCCGTTCGCCTCGCGTTTTACTGTCTTTTAATAGCGTCCTTTGAGTCATCTAATAAATCCTTTATTGACCAAGCTTGTTCGGTCCAGATTGCGGGATATTGGCCTCCTTCTTTTTTTTTTTTTTTGCTCCGGTTATTAAATGGACCTCGACTTCGTCTCGGTCCATAAACACACAAAAAAAGAACTTAGCCAATATCCCGCCATCTTGACCTCAGGCTTGACAAATAACTCATAATCAAAGGCGTGAGTTTGTGAATTGAATTAGATAAACACGTTTCGTCTTATTCTCTTATAACGGTATGGTAATTTTAACAAAACTACTACGTCAAGCAATACAGTGCCATTTATGAATTAATGAATTCATGCGTTTATCATTACGGAATCGCGCCCATTGAAACGCGTCAGACGTAAGAAGTGGGGTGCCCATGACGCTTTGCGCGCTAATTTCGGTTCCTTTTTAACTCGTGAATTGCGCATGCGCAACACGAGTTATCGTGGATGATGGGGAAAATGTGTCTTTCGATCGATGGGCTGTAAACTTTATGCAAATGAGGTACGCTCGCGGCTTACTTTTAAATTGCCGTCCATCTTTAACGAAGATAAGTTGTTCTAAAGATCTGAATTAAAAGATGCAAGGTTAAAGAAATTTCGGCTACTGAAAATGAGAACATCAAGAATCGTAAAATCGATGAGGAGAACAAATTTTCACTTCATGTAGACTTTATATTGATTTTACCGAAACGGAGGTCGTTGAAGCACGGTTACGGTGCGGTAAATGTGCATGTAACGAGCGAAACGATAAAAATACAAAGCATTCATTTATTGTATCGTTTAAAACAAAGAAAAAAGAAAGGAAATAATAAATATAAAAAAAATTTAATATTTCAGGGCCTCCAGCGAGAGTCGAACTCGCGTCTGAAGGTTTGCTCGTCAAGGTTCAAATGTTTTTTCGACTTTGCTATGTCGACATCACGTGATGCTCCCAGGAAAAAATAAACTATTTAAAAATACAATTAATTGAACCGCTGATAACACAGCGGGCTCGATTCCGTACGATCTCCACCGAACAACTGTCAGTGAGGTAGTTGTTAGTGAGTATTATTCGTGGAATTTTCAGATACTCGACAGTGCCTTTTTCAAAACTTAGAGCTCACACTGTGTTCATTCGTCGGCAAATGGAGCCGCTAGCTGAAACAAGATGTTCTTGTTTTGAGGAAGGTCATCATGAGTCGATCGTTTTGCATCGGGGCTTTTCGCAAGCTACACAGAACACAGGTATGAAGCTGAAACAAGATGTTCTTTTATGTAAGCGTATCTCGAAACACTGTTCCTTTAATTTTTAAAATATAACTACTTTCCTTGGAGCTTACTAGATTTTACTTGTTTAATATTCGGTTGAAAGTTGGAGTTCGGTTGTCTTCGGTAGCCACTCGTAAAAATCCAGGACGTTACAAATCGATAGAAATCGATCATCGAAAACTAATCGATTACTCGATATTACTCGATAATACTCGATAATTGTTCATCGATTAGCTAGAATAATCGATAAATATCGATAATCACAAGATTTGACTGATGTATGAGAGATCAACCCCAAGATTTAGGCGCAGATTATCGATTATATCGGTTTACTCGGCCGAGAGAATAGGTCAACTCCAAAGTAAGGGTTTTGTCTTACCGTAAATCCTCTTCCGCTCCTGGCCATAAATCTGAGATAACTCATTCGCATTTGGGGAAATTTTTAACCCCCCGAGCTCGAGCGAAGACCACACACTGTTTAGGTCAGTGTAAACATGTATACGCTGTGAACTGCTCAAAACATGGCGTGCCTCCACCAACGGAAACCTATCGCTGAATGAATTTCGTTTCTGCATAAGCTCGATTCCCAGCCGCTGTTCACGAGTCCAACCGTCTCTTTTCGGGGAGGAACGTAAACCGCACGAGAGAGAGCGGCGGAAATCGAGCCTACGATCGATATCTAATTAGCCGATACACACGGGAGTCCAGCTATTTCCGCAGATTTCCGTTTCTTTGGCGATACGTGTTACTAGCGATAGCAGACAGGTGATTACGAAAAGTCACGTGATCAATAAGAAGCACACAAACAATTTTCTATATCAGTACAGCACCGTGCAAATAATCTCGTTATTTATTCTTAATTCCAACAGGGTTGACTGGGTCGATGACAAGACAATAGAAAGTAGACAAGTAGTTTTATGTGATCAGTTTATGATCATTATTTTTATTACTTTTCATTGCGTTAGACACTTGTAGACGCACCCTGGTCTAGACAGTCCAATCAAAAGTTTGATTGCTCCCTGCAATCTCCTCCGGATCCCTGTGTTTTGCTGTACTGGCCCGGTTTGTATGTGCCCTCCTTTTGCTTTCTCCTATGGTTGTTAAACCATACCGTTGCCTGGAATTTACAAAAAAAAATATTTGAAATAAAGAAATAAATAATTTATTATGTCTTCATGTTAACTGCTTTAATGGAGAAAGTCAACTTAGTTAAAAAAAAAACTAGGGAAACCTTACAGGTCATGTGACTACAACGCGCCCGCACGCAAGAACTCGCGGCCTTTTCCTATATCCACGTAGCCACTACATGCAATAGTCGCTTGTACAGGCAGGTCGGTGCTATGGCGCTTTATATCTGTGTGGGTATTGTTTCGAAGTTATCAACAGTGCTCCACACAAAGACATTCATCAGCTGAACCAAGAATTTTAGCAGCGATTTTTTAGCAGCGATTTTAAAAACTCAATTACATGTACTTCATGTGGCCTGACTTTAACCTATGGAGATAGCGGTAAAGCGATGTGGCTGTTGAAGCGCCATACCAAGGAAGAATCGCACAAAATAAAAGCTGGGTGGTATTTGGACGACAACAGTAATATTTTGTCAAGTAAACCTAAAGGTGAGCATAAACATGTTTGGCAAGATCTGACCGATTAAACGTAAGCAAATTTACTCACTCATGCACTACATTACTGACGTACCTGTTTTTCTTCGATTTTTAATAATTTCGCTGTTCTTGCTAACACCCCTCTTTCTGGCATTCCATTCGAGGAAACGAACACCGAATCCAGCGTGGACAGCTCTAACTCGTTGTATCGTTTAGCCGCTCTTTTGGCGGGCACGCTTTCCGCGTTGTTTTCCCCACTATCAACATCTTCCCGATGCGGTTTATTTAGGAGTGACTCTAAAACAAATCAAAGCAAAAACTTTAAGTGGGTCAAACAAGTCAAACGACCCTATCCCTAACCTTTGGTCATTTTAAGACCAGGTTTTTTGACTCCTAGCCGTTAAGGTGACAAGCTATAACTATTTCAGATATTTTCACTGCTGAGGTGTCAAGCTATAAAACAGAGTACAAAAAAAGAGTACATTTTCGTAGTAAAAAAAAAACAAACAAACAAAAATTGGACTATTTACCTTTCTTATATTCACTGATAACCGCGACTTGTCTCTTGGGATCATTTAAGAAGTCGCTCAAAGTAAACCAAATTGCTCTACCATGTGTTGTCGGCAACTCCTTCGGCGCTTTAGTCAGGTAATCTGAGAATGAACCCTGTGAGCGGTTCAACACGGTCTCAGCAAAGAAAGTTTGCGACACTCCTTTTGAGTGTAGCCATTTAGAGATTTTCGATGCAACATCTCTCGGGGAGATGTTTTCTTCGCTTGTGTTAGTACCGCTAGTTTCAGGAACTTCACTGGCTTCTGTCCTAGCTTTTGCTACTTCTAATTCAGCATTTGTAGCCTCTGCCATATCGTGTTTCTCACACGTGTTTTTTCCTGTTCGGGGGCAAAACGTCGAAGGTTAAAATTCAATCTTATCCTCAATCCAGTGTCAATTCCACAAGGTCTGCAAGATCTAAATCCGCCCAAATCTTGCAATTTAAACTACTGCATAGAGAACGTAAACTTAAAACCACTCAGAAGTATAAGTCAAAGTAATGTACAAACAACCTCATACCATCATTTCCAGCAGTATCCACAGCTGCCTCGACCATTTTTATCTCTCCACTCCGTTCCTCGACAAATTGGTTTAAGGCAGGCAGTTCTTGCTCTCGAATATTTACCAAAACCTGAAGGAAATTAGTGCCTTCCATTACTCGACCAGTGTAACCGATGATCCAGAAAACAAATGTCTGGCTCATTCAGCAGGAATCTACAAATGACGCTGGAATGACCATAATTTCCGTTCGCGCTAGCAGCCAGTAAAGTGTGAGAGATACTGGGGAGAGGACCTACCAGCATGTTTCCCGCGTTTAACATCTTTTTTTCTTTTTTCTTTTTTCCTTTTTTTTAAGTCCGAGAAAAATAAGGATTGTATTAAAAGGGGGGGGGTTAATTCACCTCTATCAAAGGAAGGAAAACTTCTGAATTTTTGCCACAATCAAAATCATGACTTAACTCTCTCCCGTTTGTTTTAATTTGTTTTACGAATGATTCGTATAGCCAATGAATCTGCTCAGTATGCTGTGATTTGCGTTCAAACAAACACGCACATCTTTCTAATTTTGCAGGAAATAAGCTCCTGACAAATTATTTTGGAACCACCAAACAGAAGTCTTTCTCGAGCCCATCAACTCCTCGGAGCGCAAACAAAACAGTCGCGGTTTCGGAAATGGTGTCCTTAGCACAAAGAGAAGAGGTATAAAGCGTGCGTTATTCGATGCTTTCCTAGTTTTTCTTCCAGAGTCTTTAAACACTTTATAAGGTTTTCAAACTTATATCTTCTGACCCAATGTTTTCTTGATTTCTATTTTCGCAGGCAGTCGCAAATACACGCCGAGAAATGAACAGGGCATTCGGACAAAGGATGAGTGAAATGGTTATGAGCGAATCATCTCCATCGCGAGGACATCAAGAACAATCAACACAGCATTTTGCAGTTGAAGAGATCGTATACAAGGAAAAACTGGCATACATGAACCGGCTTTCAGAAGCTAGGATAGAGACTGAGAAATTTTTACAGTCTTCCGCTTTGTCTAAACTGCAAAAACATTTGCATATGGAAAGACAAATATCATATATTCTGATGGAAAGCAGAAACAATAACCAGAGGATAAGGGATTCTTTCCGGCTCCAGTGTCTGTTAGGAGAGTCAGAGGAAAATTTTAAAAAGAACAATTTGGATATTGCTACCTCTTTTATTCAAGATGTAGCAGAGAAAGCCTCATTATCAGAACTGTATCGGAAAAGAGTTGCCGAGCTTCGACTACAGTTATCGGTAAAAGAAGATATAATTTGCGGATTACAGCATGATCTGAAAAGCAAATGTCTAAAACAGCAGTTGCCAGAAATTGCATTACAACTGGCTGCAGTAGTGGAAAGAAAAGATGAAAAAAAAAATACTGAATTCATATCGATTGTGTCCGATCTTCTTGCCCACAACATTAATGAGAAAAAACGCTGGAATGACGACACAAAGTCTTTGTTCGCAATAATATTAGATTATGGTGGTCCAGCCTTGCTGGAGATAATCAGGGAAAAAATTGGAGGGCCAAGTCTTCAGACTGCTTATTCAACAGCCAGACATAAGGTTCCGATTTCTACTAAACTAACAAAATCAGTTTGCGATGGCGGCCTCATTCTACCAACGTGTTGGTTATACGGGGCCATTTGTCCTGGCAATAGATGCCACCGCGATTTTACCGTGTCTTAGAATAAGAGGAAATCGAATCTTAGGGCTTGCATCTGAAGAGGACATATTTGTACGTACTGCACAAGACATCATTGACGTGACAAATGACCAAACCAAAGAGAAGGCGCGGCAAGCTAATGCGTTTGTGCTGACTCCTATGCAAGAGCACGTTCCTAGTTTTACACTTGCAATTTCACCCGTAGTAAAGGGTCAAGACTGTGCCACAGTGAGGAACTGGTTCATGAACGCATTAAACTGGGGGGCTCGACATAATTTGCAGATTCTCGGAATAGGAGCAGATGGAGACTCCAAATTTAGAAAATACTTTCTAGATGAGTTTCTTAAAAGGCCCACCATGGTAGATGAAGTGATTTCGGTCTCTCACAAGGGCTTCAGTTTTGTCTCTGTGGTCAAGAATGTTCACGGCCTAAGAATTCCCACTCTTATGTTTCCTGATTGGAGACACCTCATAAAGAAATGGAGAAATCAATTTTTAAATGTACGTCGCCTATTGGTTCTGGGAGACTCCTTTGTCATGATTGAAGATCTAATGAGGTTATATGAATCCAAAAAATTAAAAAGTGGATTATGGAAGAGTGACATTTTTGTTAAGGACAAACAAAATGTGGCTGCGGCACTGCGAATTTTGCAACCTGAAGTCCGGGAGTGCTTGAGCGAATGGAATAAGGACCGCAGTCAAGCAATTCGTGTTTACCTTAGAGTAGGGCATAATATGCTGCGAGCATATACAGATGAAAATTTGACTGTAAAAGAACGGTCGAAGCTTGCATGGTCTGCAGTTTGTTTTGTCAGGTTATGGAAATCTTGGGTAGAGATGTCAAGTTATCCAATCGAGTCCTCTTTTATATCCTTACAAACTTACAACGATGTGGTGCTTGCAGGACACTCGCTTATACTGTCGATAAAGGTATTTTCAGAGCACTTTCCCGATCAATCTTTCAATCCATCTACGTTTGGATCGGACAGTTGCGAAAGGCTATTTGCACGCTGTCGTGGGTTTTGTAAAGGGAAAACTAATTTTTGCATGCTAGACATGCTCGATATTTGTGGCAGAATAGCAAAACTCGAAGAGATAAAACTAAAGAATCCTCCCGTTGGTCCTCGCACATCTTGGCCAGAGTTATTGGATGATGAAATCTTGAGCGGCATTAAGGAGGCAGAAAGAGAAGTCATAAAAACCATCAAGGGACTAGGCATGCTGCCTCTTTTAGTAGCTGGAAACATATTAAGATTAGATGATTCAGGAGACATACTGTATATGAACCCAGGAATAGAAGCCCTAGCTGATATACGTGACGGTCCCGATGAAAGCGATACTATCACTGTAGACGAATTACTAGATTTGGAAAACGACGTTCTTTGTTCTGCTGCTGAGACAAACGAACAGTGCTATTCCTTTGCACTATCTGATCTGGCAGCGTCCTCTGCCCCAAAGTCAAATGAGTTCGACCGAGAAGAAGAAGCAGAAGAAAGTGATGTTGATGATGATGACCCAAGGCATTGCCATCTATTCCAGAAGGATAACTGTAAACACGCAAATCCTGCCTTTAAACCTCCAAAGACAACTCACTGGATTGGTTGCGACTATCCAGGGTGCGATAACTGGTTCCACGAACCATGCTTAAATATTAAGTTCTCTTCAGACTTAGAGAGAAACACATATGCATTTGTTTGCACATCACATGGGAACGTGAAAGCGTTGGAACAGTACAAGGACTTAGTTGCTGCAAAGGCATCAGATACTTCCATGATTGAAGATGACGAACAGAATATAGGCACGTCCCAATTAAAGAGAAGAAGAAGATTTAATTACAGGAAAGACACATCGGGAACTTCACAATGTTCAGTTCCCCCCAACTATGTTGAGTATGATGGAGAGTTTTATTTGTCTCTTCAACAGGGAAAAGTATATAATCCGTCTTCTTAGAGAATGGCCAGATGGATGGCTGTCTCAAGGAATGATTTTTACGAACGCGTAGAGAGGCTTGTTGCGCCAAATAAATCTGAAAACGGACTATACTTTGAGGATGTTGCAGTATTCTGGGTCCCACGTTTTGGTTTGAAATGCGGTTTGGTATTGCGGCTGGTGCGGAACACATATTCTAAATCCCCTGTACCTGTCTTTGAGTGGAAAAATGGGGAACGAGTTGAAAGAAAAAATATCAGTTTGCTTCCAAGTTCTTTCGCACGTGAAAAAGGAAAATAGCAAGTGGTTGCTGTCACCAACAAAAGAAGTAATGTGGAGTGAATGCAAAACCCATTTGCTCACTTTCGGAAACGTCCAAGGCGAAAGGAAGTGGCCCTTGGAAGTAGATGCGGAAGCCATTGAAACTCTACTGCCAAAACTGGAACAGGAAGAGGAAGAGTCCAGGAGAAAGGAGGAAAGCTTGAAAGAAATAGAAAAGGAAAAGAGGAAAATGGGGCCTCCGGAAGATATGACTGTCTGCCTTCTGAAAGAGGTGTTAGACAGTTTAAATGTAACCCACATATCAAATGAAAAAAAAGCCCAACTCATAGCTAAAGTTCGTCAAGCTCGTGAGAATTTAAAGGAAGGTGAAACTTGGTCAACATCAACATACGCCGGAAAGAAACAGAGCAGCAAATTTAAAGGCAGATTAACTTTGAAGAGCAACATAACTTGTTTATACTATTACGATGACAGAAAGGAGAAACTTCTCAAGATCCTCGCTCACCTACTATTTCTCTTGGAAATTGTTGGAGCATATTTTGAAAGCCTTTTATTCATACAAATTGTAACCGTCATTCTCACTGTCTATTGCCTGATGTGCCATTCATGCGTAATGAACTTTTTTGCTCACTTGATTCAGTTGCGTCGTGTGTGGATGAAAATGTTATCTTCTTGGCTATTCTCTCAAGTTAGTTTACAGTCAGTACTTTTGGAAATAGATGTTACAATTTACTAACTCGTCGATGCGTAGCAGACATCACTTCTGGTTTTTGTTCTCTTGTTGCCGTTAAAGTTACATTTGTTGTTTCTAGTGGCAAGAAGTTCAACATTTTTATTACAGTTTAAGAAACCTTTGCAGTTTGTTGAAAGTTTTTTTAAGTTGTTTTATACGACTGATTGAAGGTTTAGCGTTCTTTGCTTGGATGAAAATATGAAGAAAATGAAATAAATTCCAGTTTTTTGGCATTAGGATATACATTAGTCACTTGTTCCTGGCTTATAGTCTCTGTCTTCTTCTTCGCCTTAGTTCCTCTGGCAAAATCGATATTTTCGATATAAATTGATGCAAATCGATTGAAATCGAACTGTAATTACGAAAATCGATAAAATCGATCAAAATCGATAATCACAAAAAACTCTGTTATCGATTATTATCGATTTCCGATATTAATCGATTAATTAGTATCGAAAAATATCGATTACGATCGATTTTATCGAGTATCGAAATTATCGATTTGTAACGTCCTGAAAAATCACATGACAAATTCGAAACACATCACACAGGTTTAACCTTTGCGAACCGTCAATTTGAGGAGGTTGGGGTATTCTCTTTCATATTGAGCGCAATGCATAGCTGTATGAATGGAAGTGTTCATGATCAGTCTCGTGTATACTTGTATTCAGGGGCAGAGAGGTCGAGAAAACCCTTCACTCGCCGGGGTAATTCGAAATGCGAGGAGACATGCCAAACGTATGTCGAATCCCCCGCTCGCTGGGGTCATGCCATACCCATGGAAAGCGAGAAAAGCAGTTACAAATGCCAACAAGTCAAAGCCAAATGTCAGCAAATCAAAGCTAAATACCAGGAAGTCATTGTCAAATACAATCAAATCTTTGCTGAGTTAATTAGATACGAGCAAATGCATATTAAACACGAGCAAACATGCGAGTGCAACAGTTCTATGAATGATCAGCATACCAAAAATAGAACTGAATTTATCGATCAGGATAATCCAGTGACCACTCATGCTTTGTATACAGCAGAAAGTAAATGTGTGATGTCGAGGGGCAGGCGTGTTTCTAAGTGTACGTTACCTTGTAGTAGAAACCGTGAAAGGGAACCCTACAGGATTCCTTACAGAAACGTTATCAGACTATTCAGAAAGACAAGAATTGTTCGAAATCTTGCCAAATCATACCTTAAGAAGTGCATTCCATATTCTTCTAAGCTAAAACTTATGTTGTATGAGTATAATCGTCATCATTTCAGTGAACGATTTGGAAGATCAAAGTGTGTATTGTCCTCAAAAAAGTGCTTTGCCAGGCAAAACTTGTACAGATCTGTTGTGCGACTAAGAACATTTAAGCACAAGAAGTCACCTTTGTTTTGCATGTACGTTGATGAGAGAATGCTAAAGGTGTTGAAACAGTGTCAGTTACAAACCTATCATGTCGCCGATAGGGTTCTCTCTCTAAGTGGTGACATTGAAGAGAACCCAGGTCCATCACATCAATGCAGTGTCAATACTAATTCATCAGATACCAGTTCAGCTGTTTCGCTACTAGAATCTCGGTTGTCCTGATTAAATAGAACTGCACTTGATGTCTGAGGAGGAGGTGATTGCTTTTTTCGAGCTTGGCAATCCCAATAACCATTTTCATGTGCGTAGCCTTGGTGTTCAGTACTTAGAACAATGCCCTGAACAGTTTATAGAGAGTAATACAGAGTCTTCTTGGCAGTATTATTTGAATAACATGTCATGTCAGGGAACATGGGCTGATGCAATTATTATTCAAGCAGTGGAAAATTGTCAATTTATCAATTCACATTGCTAAATCAAATGAAACTTTCGTTCCTGTTACTTTTGTTCAACCAGTGAATATGACAAGAGGATGCACAAACATTTACATTGGGCACATTGGTGAAATGCATTATGTGTCTACAGTAGAAGAAAGACGTTCTAAGTTGAATGATAAACAGTGTAATCAAATTTCAGTGGGAGACAAGGTTGTTATTGATAAAAATGAAAAACGCAGGGCTTATATCAAGGAGTATATGAAAAAGAGAAGAGCTGATGCAGAATTCAGAAAAAGGAGAATGAAAGTCTCAGACAAAAAAGATACAACAATATTGAAAAACCTAGTGAGGAAAAGAGAAGAGCTGCTAAAAAAAGGAAAATGGCCAACCCAGAACATGTAAGGGAAATTGGCAAACAGTCCTTTAGAAAAAGGAAAGAACAGAATCCAGAACACATCAAGAAAATTAGCAAAAAGTCCTTTAGAAAACGGAAAGCAGAGAATCCAGAGCACATAAGGGAAATTCAAACACAAACTAAAAGAAAGCAGAGAGCAAAAAATCCAGAACACACGTGTAGCAAACAGACAAATAAAAATGCTAAAGTAGGGAAAACAGTTGCCAAGTTACGTGCAACTGCACCACCTGCTGAAATGCTATTTCAAAATGTGCAAAATCCATCGAAACCACAAAAAATGAAGACAATGTAATTTCCATGATAAAGTTCTTTCACAATAACATTAAATGTGGCCCAGAATACATTTGTACCTGTTGTGACCAGTTGTGGTACAGGTCCTCAGCAGTGAAATGTGACCCTAATAAGTACAAGGCATGTTCACAAGATGTTGTCAAGTCTTGTGTCACTGGCTTAAAAAGTGTAAACAATACTGAATGGATTTGCACAACTTGTGACTCAAATCTAAAGAAAGGCAAGTTGCCCATCTGTTCTAAAATCAATAAAATGAATTTTCCTGAGAAACCTTAATTGTTAAATTTGACACCATTAGAAGACGGCTGATATCTCCTCGTATCCCATTCATGCAAATCCGTGACTACCAAGAGGTGGCCAGTTGTCTATTCATGGAAATATTGTCAATGTACCAAGTGATGTAAATTCAACTGTGCACTGCCTGCCAAGGCTCATGAATGAATCACAGACCATTCCAATAAAACTTAAAAGACGTCTCAGCTATACGCATCATTATCAGTTTTAGAATGTTAGACCTAAGAAAGTGTTAGATGCAGCCAAATATCTTGTAGACACAAGTGATTTATTTAAAAGTGAAGGTATAGAAGTGCAAAATGCATGGCTAGATATTACATAAGTTTGCAGTCTAGTACCCATGAAGAATGGAGTGAGTTTTTCCAAAACCCTGACACATCAAGTGGTGATTTGCAAACTTATGAAGCTGTTGAAAAAGATGAAACACAGGATTGCCAAAACAGTATTTCCACTACTCATGTAGATAATACGGCGAATGAAAAAGATGATAGTGATGGCTGGTGTGAAGTTGATGAACGCCCTTCAGGGGTTACAGACACACTATTACAGGAAGCAGACATAGCAGAAAATGCAGATAGAATTATCTCTTTTGCACAGGAGAAGGAAACAAACCATTAGGAATTTTTTATGGATAAATACTCTGAATATCTATCATTCCCGACAATATTCTGTGGTAAACGAAGACCTGATAATAAGGAAAGCAAGGTCCCTGTACCTTATAGTACAGTTTGCAAATGGGAGTTAAGGTGTCAGGATAGAAGAGTTGCAATGTTTGTGCCAAACATATTTTATAAGCTAAAAAAATTGCAAATCAAGCAAATTCAAGACACTGCTTCTATTTCTCTCAGAAAGTGTAAAACAAAGGGGAAAAAGTATACTGCTGGTGACTTGAAGTCAGAGGATTATCTTAACAAGCTTGTTCATCTTGATGAAGGTTTCAGAGTTTTAAAAAATGTTAGAGGGTCGCCACCTTATTTTGAAAAGTGCAAAAAAGACTTGTTTGCTATGATTCGTCAACTAGGCAACCCTACATGGTTTTCCTCTTTCTCAGCTGCTGAAACAAGGTGGACTCATCTTCGCAAAACGTTAGGTAAAATTGTAGAGAAAAAAGATTACACTGATGATGAGATCAAACAAATGACGTGGGAACAAAAATAAACTCTTATACAAAAAGATCCTGTCACTTGTGCAAGAAACGTTGACCACATGGTCCAGTTGTTTAGTCGTGATGTCTTAAAAAGCAGTGTAATGCCAGTGGGAGACATAGTCGATTATTTTTATAGAGTCGAGTTTCAACAAAGAGGAAGCCCACATATTCATGGTTTAGTTTGCGTTAAGCAAGCCCCACAGTATGAAAAAAATCCAAATGAACAAATTGTCGCTTTTGTTGATGAGTATATCACTTGCCAAAAACCAGACAGTTCAAGTGAAATGGAAGATCTTGTAAACTTGCAAATGCACAGGCATGCCAAAACATGTAAGAGAGCAGGGCCTAAAATACGTAGATTTAACTTCCCACTGCCACCAATGCCAAGGACAATGATTTTAACACCTGTTGAAAATTCCTGCTTTTATGAAGAAATACAGAAAAAGATAAAACAAAATGCTGAAAAAATAAGAGAGGTTTTAGACAGCATGAAGTACGGAGAAGATATCACATTTGAAGATTTTCTTAACAAATCACAACTAACTGAAGAAAGTTACATCTTAGCTATAAGAAATACTTTAAAGCGTGACACATTATTTTTGAAAAGGGCACCATCAGAAATAAGAATTAACAGTTATAACACTAATTTGCTCAAAGCCTGGCAAGCCAACATGGACATTCAATATGTACTAGATCCTTATGCATGTGCTACATTCATTCTCTCTTACATTACAAAAGGCCAAAGAGGTATGAGCAGACTTCTAGAAAAAGCAAGTGAAGAAGCAAAATCTGGTAACAATGATATTACAAATAGAGTCAGGCACATTGGAAAAAAATTTCTAAATGTAGTTGAAATCAGTGCTCAAGAAGCTGTGTATCTTGTATTACAAATGCCAATGAGAAGATCTGTTATGGTTTCCCCTGTACATCTACCATATATAGTAATTACATGCGCACGCATGGTAAAATAAAAAGTGTGCTTCGAGTAAACCGCCATGTTGTTTGGAGTGTGGTCTAAAACCCCTAGTCAGTACATGACAATTTTGGCGACGAGGACGGGATGTTAAGGGATTTTTACTGCAGAAAAAAAGTGAAAGACTTTCCTAAACCAGATCCAAACGATATCTCAAGATGGGAGACGAGGCAAATGAGGCACAAAATCCGGTTCGTAACATCGGAAAAGTTCAGAAGTTTGTAGTGGGAACTGACTTCGAAGCGTATGCAGAACAGCTAGAATTCTTCTTCGTGGCCAATGGAGTGACCGACTCGAAACAGAAGAAAGCCGTCCTGTTAACTAATCTTCCCACCGAAACGTACCAGCTGGCGAAAGATTTGGTGGCCCCAATATTGTTAAGAGAAGATTCTCTCACGTACGACACGATCGTCGAGCGTCTGCAAAAGCAATTGAAGCCTCAGAAATCTGCTCTAGTTGCCAGGTACGAGTTTGACAACCGAGCGCGAAACGCAGGAGAAACGGTGAGTCAGTATGTTGCTGTTCTAAAGCATCTAGCTACCGATTGCAAGTTTAATGAAGCCATGCGATTGGAAAGGCTCAGAGATAGATTGGTTTCGGGTATTCGAGATAAGAGAATGATGTCAGAGCTTTTGAAACTCAAACTTGAGGAACTGACATTTGACATTGCTGTAACGAAGTGCATCGCTATTGAGCAATCTTACAAGGATGTTGAAGCCCTCCAGGGAGGTAAAGAGTCAAAACCAGTTGATTTGTTATCCAAGTCAAAGCCAATTAAGAAGTTTAAACCTAAGAGGGAAGTTAAGCCTTCGCAGAGAAAGGGTTCTCCATCCCCTAAAGAGTCTAGTGATCAAAGTTGTTACCGCTGTTTGGGCAGTCATGATCATAAGAGTTGTCCGTACAAAAAGGAAAAATGTCACTACTGTAACAAGACCGGTCATATTCAGAGGGCCTGTAAATTCAAGAAAAGGGAGACACAAGGTTCCCGACCCCCAGTAAATTATGTGAACGGTGATGACAGAGACAGCGATGACTACTTAGGATCCCTAGAGGTTAATAATGTGGGTGACAAGGATTGTGTGATATGGGTCATCCCGGAGGTACAGGGAAGGGTGATCAAGATGGAACTAGATACAGGGTCAGCTGTGTCTGTACTCCCATACGAACAGTATAAGGAACATTTTGGTCACGTGAAACTGGCCAAGAGCCACGTTACACTAAAAACTTACACTGGGCAGAAAGTCACACCTAAGGGAGAGATGAAGTGTAATGTTAAGTTTAAAGGCCAAGAAAAGGAGCTAACCCTCCAAGTGGTTGAGACACCAGGACCAGCATTATTTGGGCGTGATTGGCTTTCCAAAATTCAGTTGGACTGGGGTGAAATCAAAACCCTTAAGCTTAGCCAGACGCCGGAAGGGGTCATACAGCACAAAGTGGATCAGTTGTTACAGAAGTACGAGTCTGTATTTTCTGAGGGTGTAGGCACACTTAAAGGCCACAAGGCTGATTTAAAAGTCGAGGAGAACTGTCAGCCTAGCTTTCACAAGCCACGCCAAGTCCCATATGCGCTGCGCCCCAAAGTGGAAGCAGAATTGACACGTTTAGAGAAGGAAGGTATTCTGTCTAAAGTAGAATACAGTGAATGGGCTACCCCGATTGTCCCAGTAGTGAAGCGAAATGGATCAGTGCGCGTGTGCGGCGACTTCAAAGTTTCAGTCAATCCAGTACTTCTTGCCGAACAGTATCCTCTACCGCGTATAGAGGATATTTTTGCTAATATGGCTGGGGGAAAGCATTTTAGCAAACTTGATCTACGCCAAGCTTATCATCAAATGGAAGTAACGGAGGAGTCTAAGAAATACCTCACGATTAATACACACAAGGGCCTGTTCCAATACAATCGGCTAGTTTTTGGCGTTACGTCAATTCCAGCGATTTGGCAGCGTACCATAGACCAGGTATTACAGGGAATATCTGGCACCCAGTGCATCATCGATGATATGATCGTCACGGGCGAAACTGATGAAGAGCATTTGGAGAATCTAGAGAACGTGCTCAAGCGACTGCAAGACGCGGGTCTGAAGGCCAACAAAGAGAAGTGCGAGTTCTTCAAGGATACAGTTCAGTTCTGTGGGCATGAGATCGACAAAGAAGGCCTCCACAAAACACAAGAGAAGATTGAGGCAGTAGTTAACGCGCCTAGACCCGAGAATGTGTCGCAGCTTCGCTCATTCTTAGGACTCGTTAACTACTACAACCGCTTCCTGCCTAATGCGTCCACAGTTCTTCACCCACTTCACCAGCTGTTAGAGCAAAATAGCAAATGGCAGTGGACTGAACAGTGCGAGCAAGCCTTTACAGAGGCTAAGCGCATGATAACATCTGAGCAGGTGCTAACGCATTATGATCCGGCATTACAAGTTAGCCTTGCATGTGATGCTTCACCAACCGGCATCGGTGCAGTTCTGTCACACGTCATGCCCGATGGCAGTGAAAGGCCAATAGCTTTTGCGTCCCGATCCTTGACCAAGACAGAGCGCACGTACGCGCAAATTGACAAGGAAGCCTTATCAATTGTGTGGGGGGTGAAACGGTTCCATGTGTACCTCTATGGAAGGCAGTTCACGCTGGTAACAGATCACAAACCCCTCACTTCTATTTTCCACCCAGAGAAGGGAGTTCCTGCCATGACTGCTGCGCGACTCCAACGCTATGCATTGTTCCTGACTGGTTTCGACTACAAGATAGAGTACAAGAGTACGACCAAGCACTGCAATGCTGATGGGCTGTCTCGGCTTCCTCTTCAGCAGAAAGAGAGGGAGGAGACGGAAGTGGATTCGTCAGAGGTGTTCCACGCAACCCAGTTTGAGCCACTACCTGTAACCAGTGAAGCAGTTGCTAGAGAAACACGTCGTGATCCAGTGTTATCAAGGGTCTACGAGTCCATCGTGAAAGGATGGTCTGGTCGCGTAGATGGAGACAAGCCATACTACGAGCGGCGCAATGAGCTGACGGTTCACCAAGGTTGCATTTTATGGGGAATGAGAGTTGTAATCCCCAATAAGCTCCAAGGCAGAGTGTTGGAGGAGCTGCACGACGGGCATCTGGGTGTAGTAAAAATGAAAGCACTAGCGAGGAGCTACGTCTGGTGGCCTAATATCAGTGGCCAACTGGAAGAGCAAGCTAAAGCCTGCAGTGGGTGTCAGCTCAACCAGAAGATGCCGACTAAAGCACCGCTGCATCCGTGGGAGTGGGCCACTGCACCGTGGCAGCGCATACACATCGACTATGCCGGCCCATTCCAGAACTCGATGTTCTTAGTAGTTGTCGATGCGCACAGCAAGTGGCCGGAAGTGATCCCTGTTAGTTCCACCACTTCAAGTACGACCATTGAAGTCCTACGTGATTTATTCGCCAGATTTGGAATTCCCGAACAGATTGTTAGCGACAACGGTTCACAGTTCGTTTCTGAGGAATTCCAGGCATTCGTCAGGTCCAATGGCATCCGCCATATTACATCAGCACCATACCATCCGGCTACAAACGGTCTAGCTGAGAGGTCAGTACAAACCTTCAAGCAAGCGTTACGTTCCATGCATCAAAGCTCAAAGCCGGTGAAGGAGAAGTTGGCAAAGTTTCTCATAGCCTACAGGAACACTCCCCATTCAACTACCGCTGAGAGCCCAGCACAGTTACTCCTTGGGAGACCGTTACGCACTCGCCTAGATTTGGTTAAACCCAACTTGAACCGAAAGATGGTTAACCAACAGCATCAGCAGAGCATCAAGGCTGCAAACGAGAAGGGTAGACAGCGTCGTCAGTTAGAGGTTGGTGACTCGGTGATGTCACGAGATTATCGAGGGGACCTGAAGTGGCGTTCAGGGCTGATTGTCAAGAAGACAGGTCCATTAATGTACGAGGTCCAGGTGGCACCAGGAATTATTTGGCGTCGACATATCGACCAGCTGAGGCCGACAGCAGTTGAACCTGATCCTGTGGTGTTCAGCGAACCAGAAGTGGTCAGCCTACCACCAGTGCCAATCCAACAGAGTGCACCACCCAGTGTGGTTGGTACAGTTCCAGAGGTGCTCGAGGCAGATCAACCGGTGATGGGTTCTGTTCCCACACCTACAGCTACCGATCCTTCGGAAGCGATGCCAGCCAGTCCTATGGTCCGTGAGCAACGGTATCCCCAGAGAGTGCGCAAGGCACCACAGAGACTTGATCTCTGAACTGTTATTTGTTAGAGACAGTCGAGTATTGAACACTTTTTGTTGGTTTAGTTTGTTACTAAATTGTGATTTAAGCATGTTTACAAGCCAGGCACTGATCAGTGTTTTTGTGTGGAGGAGATGTTATGGTTTCCCCTGTGCATCTACCATATATAGTAATTACATGCGCACGCATGGTAAAATAAAAAGTGTGCTTCGAGTAAACCGCCATGTTGTTTGGAGTGTGGTCTAAAACCCCTAGTCAGTACATGACAAGATCCACGCGTGATTTTCAGTTTATCAGCACCTCACCTCTTGATGAAAGGACCTTCTTGTTTTAAAAAATGCATAAACTTGAGGAGTTGCCTGACAATTCACCTGACATAGAAGCTGACAACATCATTAAACGCTATCAAAGGAGGCCAAAACAATGAGAAAAGCTGTGTTTGGCTGACTTTGTTGCATGGTTTAACTATGTTAAAGATGAGCATGCGGATAGTACACATTCTAGTGAACCATCAGTTACAGGTCTTGATAACTTCATGCCAGAAACTATATGTAATTTTGATGACAACACTGATGATGACCCTAATAATATTGATGTCACCGACTCTGAAACTGAATATGAGCCAAATGAATATAAACTAAAAGGTGGTATGAAACTAGTAAAACGAAAAAACCTAAAATTATCCGATCTGTCAGGTACCATAAAGATAAGGACCCACAAAACCATTATAGAGAGCAACTTATGTTTTATACACCATGGCGAAAAGAAACCGCTGACTTACAATGTAATAAGAGATTGTCAAACTTACCAAGAACGATTCGAACAGGTTAAGGGTGATATCCTCAGTAACAGGCAGCAGTATGAATACCATTCAGAAATACTAGATAAAGCAATGGAGGATATGCATGATTCTGAATGTGAGAACTTTGACACTGTTGCTCCAAATACCGAACACATCAATAAGCAGGATTGTGCTGTTAAAGACCAGCCTAGTGAATTATTTGGTTGCTTTGACCCTGTTAAAAACAAGCAGCATAGCCAGTATGATTTGCTTGATGATATTGGGATCTTCCCTAGAAATAGTGATGAGGAGCAACTTGTTATAAGCCGTATGTCTGATGATGATTATTATGCACTTGTTCGCTCATTGAATGAAAAACAAAGGCAGTTTTTTTTATCATGTCTTGCATTCAATTAAAACTAAAGATGACCCTCTAAGATTGTTCTTAAGTGGAGTTGGAAAAAGTACGGTAACCAATGGATTATATGAAGCACTGATAAGATATCTGAATAGTGTTGCAGGAGAAAATTCAGATGATGTCAAAGTTGTAAAAACAGCTCCGACTGGAAAAGCAGCATTGAATCTAAAAGGCAATACATTACATGCCGCTTTTAAGATACCTGCCAATAGAGGTTTTGAGTACTGTGCACTGGACAGCGATAGATTAAACACCATTAGAACACAACTGAAGAAGCTAAAGGTTATATTCATTGATGAGATCTCTATGGTAGGAAGTGGCATGTTCAACTTTTTGAATTTAAGATTACAACAAACATTGGGAAATAAAGAGCCATTTGGTGGAGTAAGCTTGACAACAGTTGGAGATCTTTTCCAGTTAAAACCAGTTTTTGATAAGTGGATCTTTGAAAATTCTCAAATGGGCTACAATGTTCTGGCAAGTAACATTTGGACAGAGTACTTCACCCTGTTTGAACTGACAGAAATAATGCGACAGAAAGATGACAAAGAATTTGCTGAACTACTCAATCGCTTGAGAGAGGGAAAGCACTCTGAAGAAGATATAGCTATTTTAAAGCAAAGACTTCTGAATATAGGGCCTGAAGAAGATAATTATCCTATCAACATGACACATTTATTTACAACTAATGCATCGGTAGATGCTCACAACTATGCTCTGTATACAATCTCAAAAACTGATAAAGCTCAGATCAAGGCTGTAGACATTATAGTTGAGGACATTTCTGATGATCTTAAGAAACAAATGAAAAACAAAATCCCAGATGATCCAACCAAGACAATGGGTTTACATTCACTAGTGTCAGTAGCAACAACAGCAAAATATGATCTGACAACTAATATTGATGTGACTGATGGACTCACTAATGGTGCAGAGTGTGTAATAGAGAATATTGACTACAGAGTGCAAAATTCCACCAGACCAAGTATTATTTGAGTATCTTTTCCACATCCTGATATAGGGAGAAAAAAGCGTAGGGAAAATGCACATTTGTACAGAGCAAACATAAATAAAAGCTGGACACCAGTCTTAGAAGTAACAAGACAATTCCAAATCAATAAAAAAAAAATAAAGTGCAAGTTCTTCGGCGACAATTTCCACTTAGGCCTGCTGCTGCTAAGACTATTCACCGTTGTCAAGGTGACACATTAGGTGAAGCAGTTGTTAACTTTCCAGCATCCACAAGGGAGCACATGCATTATGTTGGCTTGAGCCGAGTAAGAAACAGTTCTGCACTACATGTTCTAATGTTAAATGAAAACAAAATAAAGGTTAGTGAGAACGTTAAAAAGGAAATGACCAGACTGAGAACAGAAAGGAGCCTTGTGCCATTAGCACTATTGCAGAATGTGGATTCACCCCAAACAAAGGTAATTTTGTTTCAGAATGTTAGATCTCTCCACCTACACATAGATGATGTACGAAGTGATTACAACATTCAGAAAGCTGACGTGAACATTTTTGTTGAAACAAAGCTTTGCTTGTCTGATAGGGATGATGCATATAGCCTTAGTGGATTTACACTTTATAGAAATGACTTCAATCAGTCTAACATAAGAAATTGCTATGGAACTGCTGTGTACATTAAGAATGATTTTAATTGTATTGAAATTCCAAAGAGGTTCAACTTAAATAATGTAGAAATTACTGTTATTGTTCTAAACCATCCAATTCCAAATATTCATGTTGTTGGTATCTACCGCTCAAAAACTAATGCCACAATTTCAGAGTTAATTGATGCCCTTACTCATCTGCATAACTCAGTACTGACAGAACCTACTGTTGCTACTGTCCTGCTTGGGGATTTCAATGTTAATCTAATGCAGGATACTACAGAAAAAAGGGCTCTCAACAAATATTTGATAACAGACAGAGGATACACACAGTTGATTAACCAGTATACTACTGACTATCGTACAGTAATAGATCACATTTATACCAATGTATCACAACTTGTGCAATGTGCAGGTACCCTAGAGGCCTACTACAGTGATCATAAGCCTATCTTTATTTCCCTTAAGGCTGACTGAATATATTACTGATATGTATCTTCAGTGCCAGTTAATTTTTCCAGTATACAACAGTAATGCATCATATGAGTCATTTTAAACTATACAGTCACTATGTAGCAACAATCTAAATGTATTTACATGTAGCAACTACAGGTTTAAATCACACAGAAAACAACTTTTGTTGGTAAGCACAGACACATACAGTGTGTACTGTAGAACAATATGTTGACAACCTAAGATAAATTCTTACTTGTAATGCTATTGTTATGATTCTTGGTGATAATTTAACATTAACTACCTGAACAAAGGTTAAATGAAAATACCATATGTAAATACAGTGATGGACAAATTTTAATATACACAGATTGTGAAAAGCCCAACTTTTGTTCAGTATCAGCTTGAGGTTTGCTAGATCAAATCATCATCAATGAACTGATGTTTAATGTTCTTCAGAATTTTTCATAAGACAGTGTTAAATAAATACTATTCTGATCTTGATACCATTAATTAACAAATATATGATGCATTTCATATGATTTCCACTAACAGTCACAGTACAACGTACCAACACTATGGCTAAAAATGTGTACTTCAACATCAGATAACAGCATTGCTGCTTTTGATATTCTACAGGATTCAAAACGTTACATTAATGAATAATTATTGCGATTAGTGGAGTTCAATATATTTAGTTTGCTTCCAATTTAAATGTAACATGGCCATTACAATTTTGATTGGCAGCTGTGTAAAATGCGATCACAACTAATGTGGTCTTTCAATCAACTTGAGGGTTCATATGCTATAGAAAGATTGAGTAAAAAGTAACTTTATCAAAAATAATTTAAGCTTTAGTTTCCACAAGATGTTTCCTTCCACCTTCTCCACAACCTGTTAGTTTTCTGATGTTGCTCAACTAAGGGAACAGATTTGTTAAACAGTGATATAATAAAAACCATCAACTGGGTATAGTTCACTCTATGTATGCATCAATGAATTATTGTGTGATCTAACATAAGTTTTTAATGATATTTGTTAAAGTTTTCTAGTTTCCTATATTATTTGTTCAGTGTTGTATAAAGGGGTTCCACCATTGCAGACATAATACATGCGTTCAGACTCAATTTTAATGAAACTTTAATTAAGCATAGACATTCGATAAAAAGGAGTTGTCAAGTTTTCCAAATGAACATGTGTGTGCCTACTGACATGTTAACTGGGCTGTACTGAATTTTTCCAGTTGACTGATTTCTATTAGAGATATAGAGCAAAAAAACACTGTCACAGACACAGCATAAGAAACAACCACCATATTGAGTGCATTAGTATTTATTAAGAATTCCTGTGAAGTATCAGGGGGTTTGTATGAACTGTTGCAGGTTGTGTGACCTAAAAAGGCTTATTTCATTTGAACTTACATTCACAGTTTTGCAAGGGCACTTGAACTTTATTGTCACAGACGTTGCAACCAATGTCAAATGTTACGCTGTGTCAATCATTGCCAAGTATAGACAACTAATCAGCTTTTCTGTATGGTTCTCAGTCATATAAGGTAAGATAAACAAATATTTTATGTTATTATGAATGAAACCAATATGCACTTCATGTAAAACTCCTTAAATATCACAGCTCAGTTTGGGGGACAAAACATGCTTTTTACATCAAGTATAATCTGCAATTGAGCCTGCTTTTGGCATTCTGAGCCTGGAAACTTATGTTGGTCACCAGAATAGTATCTTCTTTTCCAGAGAATAAAAAAAACTAGCAGTTTTGGTCAATTTAAGGTTTTTTTAGAGAGTTGGCACAACTACTTGTCATTGGCCTAGACAAGGGAAAACAAAAAGATCCAGTTTTCAAACATTTTTTCTACTTCCGGTGTTGTTCCTCACTTTATCAATGGACCAACTGGCTGTGAAAAACACTCTTGAAAGTATTGGGAAATGTAAAAGGGTTTAAGAACTGGTAGAATTGTCTATGTTCATCAGAATGGCAGAACCTCCTCTATTGTTGAAATTCACAATAGTTTACAACCTACTTGAAAGCTGCTGTCACAATCAAAATGTTTGTTGCGTGAAACTAGAGCACATCCAGAAGGACATATATGGTCTTGTGGTTTAATGATTTGGCTTTTAAGAACCATCTCAAAATGTTTTTACTCAACTTCAAGAACTGCAATGTCCACAACCTCTTTTCAAAAATCTGAATTTTTGACACCACTCATGTGGAATTGTCCATAAGTATTAACCTTTTGATATTCATGCTGAAAAGCCCTTTTCAGGAATGCTCTGTTAAGTGAATACAACATGTATGTACTGTATTTATGTAGCTAAAACTCTTCAAATCAGGACTCTCTCTCTTGAGTCCTTGTGACCCCTTGGGGCACAAATATTCCATGCAGCATACTTGGTAAGTAATTCTTCTCCAGCTCCACTATTGCATAACCAATAGTAAGAGCAACTAAACATACATGTACTTAAATGATCTTATGCTTTGGGACAGGCTCCTCATGTTAACTCTGTAATCTACATGTAGCTCAGTTAGCAGTGTTTGAATCACTCACTACATGTATATGACTTATTAATGTGTAGTCTTATCTTGTTGCAGAACTGACTCACAAGGATACAACAAGAAAATGAACGAAATAAACACTTCACAGAGATATAAATTGTGGACAACTTGTACTGCCATGTGATATATTCCTACTTCCTTTTATGTTGTCAGGCTGCAGTTTCAATAAATCACAAACAGTGCCAAGAAGAATTGGCTCATACAAACAACAGACAGTCAAGTTATGGTAATTCATACAATGTACAAGTGGCAATGGTTGAAGATTCATAGGATGCAAGTCAACAAAATCGGATGTAAACAAATACTAATGGAACAAAGCACTATTCAGCGCTGATCAAACAAAACACTGTTCAATGTATGGCCATTCCTGGCTTATCAATTTGCAAGTTGAACTCTGCACTCTGTCAAGGTACCATCTACTACATGTATATGCATAACATGAAAAAAATAACAACTTCAGTCACTTAATGACAGAGCATATTGTGCATCACACTAAGCTTTTTTACCAATCAAGTGTCACAAACAGTGTACATTCAAAGGAGAAGCAATTTAAATATGCTCTCATAAGACAGTACCCAGAAAACATAGTTAATTGTCACTGCCATTTTTAGCTGTTTTGTATATGATATCATGCAGGTGTTGTTGAGGAAATGTCAGCGAGTTGTTTTTAAAGGCACTGGATTTTAAATTTGGAGGTCCTTGGTTCAAATCCTCGCTTTTTGAGTGACCTTTTTGTAAATAGCCAGTTGGTCTGCATCCCAGTAGTTCAGATTCTTAACAAGTGTTATGATCTCTTAATGTCTCTTTCCAGATTCAAATAAGTTACCCCAGTTAGCGTATATGTGCTAAAATAATGCAATGACACATAGCTACATATAGATAAAGTTATTTCATTTTTTTTTTCATTGTTATGTTGCATGAAAAATAAGACCAACTATTTTGTAAAGTGTGTAAGTGCATGATAAAACACACCCAATTCACTGCCTTCATCATGAAAATAACTTAGTTAAAAAATGCTACATGTATCTGTACCGGAAGCCATCACCAAAATCAACGCAAACACATTACTGCACTGAATTTATTGCATTAACCCTTCAACCATCCTCATACCAAGAGGCTGCAGTCCATTCAGTCAGCACTAAGAATCGGGGCCTCTGGCCTGACCTGATTTCGTAAGCATGCACAGAGTACTCATTTGTATTCTCAGCCAATCAGATATGAACATCAGTATGAGAACTACAGCCTTCTGGTTTGAGACTGACCACAGGGTAAAATTCATGGTGCTAACTAAAAGCATCACAGCCTCTTGGGATGAGAATACCCTTTCACTCCCAATATCCGACTGTTAATTCTGACTTCTCACTGCCATATATGTCTACTAACAATAGTTGCAAGAATTTGATGTTACATCAACACAGGATCCCTTTCTTGGTATTTTATTTTGTTCCTCCTGACCCCTCCCTGTTTCATAATGTATTGATATAACTTAATAGTTATTACATGGTGGAGATTCCAGTGGAAACCAGAAGGAATAATAACAACTTAGGATTTTGTTACCCATTCATTATTTATGGGGATGGGGATTGCTAAGAAATTCCTTAATTTCTTTTTTTATTTCTAAAAAAAAAACCCTTTCCAAAAGTGTTTAATAACTTCCTCTCTCAGGACAAAAACTGTCCCTACATGACCATGATAAAAGTCATACTACTCTTTCGATTTGTTCATATTAAAAACAATACAGCCACTTATTCAATTTATCTGCATTAATTTTGCAACAACTGTTGAAACCCCATTAAGTAGCTGTTCTTGCCTTTTGTTTGTTTTTGTTTTACCATATCTATCCTAAAAGCCACTGGGCACTAAGCCCGAAAGACCGTGTCTGGAGGCACAATTTTTCAAATATTATTTAGTTCAGAAATCCATAAAAGCTTGGGCAAAATTTTCGCTGATTATAAACATCCAAAACGCACAAGTTATTTAATACTGCGCCTACCAAAATAGCATGGGAAGCCAAATTTACGTTAACGTGAAAAACCAAAACAAACAAACCGGATCGAAATCCACCAATCACGACATGTGTTTAGAAACGCAGCAATGCGTGGCTAGTTAGTTAAAATAATAGGAAATGCTTTCTGTTTACTGTATCCTCATTACTAAAGAGACAGCTTTGAATTCAATTCTGCAAGCAAATTTCTGGTGTCCTGCTGTCCGACTAGAACAGTCATATAGGTTCACTGGTTGTCAGACAGGATCGAACCTACAAAAACAGTCATATATTCCCTGGTTGTGACACAGGATCGAACAGCTGTTCAGAATGCCTGTTCCCTCAGAGGAACGCCTAGAAAATTGTCCAATCAAAACGCGACGATTTCGATCCCAGTAGGTGGTATAAAAAGACGGAATTTTCTGACACGTGCTCATTCTGTTCAATGTTCATAAGAGGTAGCTCTCTATCGTGTTTTTTGTTTTCTTTTTTTTTTAATCATGTCGCTTCCAGCGAAATCCAAGAAACCGAAGGTTCCACAAAGTTCAGTCTCCTCACGAACCCAAAGTTCTTTTATGAGTCAAACTCGTCAGAACAACGATGTCTACGCAACTGCGTCGGTCAGCCAAGACCAAGCTCTGCGTCAACGAACTTCGCCATGCGACAACACCTTGAAGATCCAACAGACACAGAAAAATGAGTCCGAAACGTCGACTCCTGCGACTCCAACAAAACGACCAAGTTCGCCACTAATCGCCTATGTACAAAGCCTGTCCCCTGTCAAGCGCAGTAAGAAAGGATCTCTGCTCTACTTCAATCTAAAGCTCCTGTCGGCATCAGCAACGCATCCTGCCGTGTGCTTCTCGCGCTCCAAACGAAGCTTTTTAGATGACAGAGCTGCTACCAAAACCGCACTGAAACTCGAACGGTACAACATTTCGGAGTATGGCCGAACGATCTTCATAAACGACATGACTAAACTGTCTTCCCCAGCAACGTCCGAGTATAACTTCCAGTTCACTGAAATCCAGAAAACCGGCAATTCGACATTGCAGTCGATGTTGCAGAATACGGCCGATATGGATATCGTTGATGTGACAGCTAAAGTTGTGTACAAAGACAATGAACCGCAAATCGTTGGAGCTTCTAAGCTAAAGAAAAGCAACTGTTACATTGCTGATCAAACAACCCAGTGAAAACTGATACTCTGGGAAAACAACATCGAGGAAGTAAACGTGGAAGAGGTGTACTCCTTTAAGCAAGTCAGACTACGTAGAGATGGTCAAACGACTGTACTTAACACTACTGTAGATACAGTAATTGAAAAGAAACTTGACCCCAACTTACAGCAGCTTGTAGTGGAAGGCGCTACACCCTAAGAGGAGTCAGAACTTAACATTAAGGTAGATTCTATTTATTCCATAGAAGAATTGTCTCGTTTCAAGCAGTGCTTGCATTGCAACAAAAAGATCAAACAGGTTACTGCTTCTACAATCGTTAAGTGTGATCACTGCGGTCACGTTGTAAAGAAATTCTTTTTGTAAAGAAAACTTGATGATTATGTTTCTGGTCGAAAACAACGACAATTCTGATGAAAGGTTCCATCATTTTGTATTATTTCAAGAAGTTCTGCAACAAATGATCGGCAGCTCTCTCCAAACCATGACAGATGACATGGCTTTTGAAAATTTACTGCTATTGAATGATTTTACCATTTATTACAACAACCAAAACATCGTTAAACGTGTCGCAAAGTAGCAAACAATTACTCTCTACGCGTAAGTTTTCTTGTCATTTTTGTTGTAGTTTAAATTGTTTCTACTCGTTATAATTTTTCATTTCAAAGTACATTTGTCGTTGCTTACACAACTTATGTAAAACACGTTCTTAGTGGGAAATAATTCTGTAGTAAATGTAACAGAGAATTACTCAGGGCAACTCTAAACTTATCCACGTTTACCTTTTTTTCCAATTCTGTTGTAGTTCTTGCATTATTTCAGCTCGCTTATAGTCAGTTTCTGTCACTTTTGCCGTTGTTTACATAGCAAATCATGTAAAACAAATTCTTGATGGAAATAAATATTGTTGAGTTTAAAATGGCTGATTCATTAACTTAAGTCAGTATACCTTAACAATTGTCTGAACTAGCCTTTCCATTGTTTTTCGCATGATTTTGCAAGATAAGCTTCAAAAATGCAAGTGAATAGCACGCTAGCCCAATAAATAGCAAGCGATTACAAATAAACTGTTTGACGCAAGTTCAATCATACCTTCCCTTTTTATACCACGTTCGCCGTGTTGTAATACACGCTATCACCAGTCCATGGTTCACATGGGTCTTTTAAAGACCTGGAATTTTCCCCAGTAGTCCTTCAAACTTACTAAATGCTCCTTGAATACGTCACACCTAAACTCAAAACAGTCTTATTTTGGAGACAGAAAATTTCTAAAACCTCGGCCATACACACATTTTCTGTGCAAAATTCCGCGCAGTCGTTCAACTTCAATTGACAGCGCGTGTAAGGAAGCAAAACATTCACCGTGTAGCATTTGCCAAGCTGGAGTGCATCGCAAACAAAATCGATCATTACATGTGAAGCGAAAAAGGCACCGGTGACTGACGGAATTAATGTAGACACGAAAATGGCCT
>JAEMWC010000442.1:157500-217500 GCA_016490735.1 Pachyseris speciosa
CTAGTGATAAAGTGTGATGAACGCGAAAACACTGGAAAATAAAAGCTTTTCGAAAAATCTAAAACATCAGTGGGTTTGTAACTATTACAGTCGGTGGATAAATATCGTTTTGTTCCGAAACAAAGAAGCTATTAGTGCAAATATTTGCTTAACTGACCTTTCGTGATCCCACGAGGCAGCCACCGTTTCCCGTAGCAACCGATTTGTTTGCCCTCCAACATGGCGGAAAAGATCACGTGACTTCTTAGTGCAAGGCGCCTATTACAGTACTTGACCTCAGCAGGCATTTGCTCTACGAGTTGAGTTGATCGCGCGCGACGTATTGACGTATAATCAGTACTTGTTTGTTCATTGGTTAACGTGTACTTACGTCACCGGTGGAAAAATCCACTGGTAAAATTGGGCGCGCTGCAAATGGGAAAAGTCCAAAACCAAGAACTATTGGAAAGCACTTTTAGGAAGTTTAAGTAAACACCAACAGAAGCTGTTTACTGACAATTAAATCACGACACCGTTAGTACTTAACGCGTTCAACCGGTTCACTAAACGCGTTCACAAACTGCAAAAATGTACATATCTAATACCACATGACGAAAACTATAATCCTTTGTTGTCTCATTACTCGTCTACAAAATGCGGGGAAGGGGAAGGGGCGCTTATTCGAAGGGGGCACTTATTCGAAGACGACGCTTATTCGTAGGCGGCGCTTATTCGAAGGCAACGCTTATTCGAGTGGGGGGGGGGGGAGGGGAGAGGGCGCTAATTCGAGGATTTACGCTAAACAAAGCTCAGGCTACTGTAAATTAAGAGAGGGTATTTGTTTGATATTTATTGTTCATTTATACAAGAACTATTTCGCTAGTTTATACAGTGCTTATCGGCTTTTTTATTTTACTTCTTTTCATTGTGAACATTGAAAATAACGTGTCTCGAATGCAAGTTACTACTAGCAATTTGCTTCGCAAAATACACGCAAATGCCTGTATGAATAACAAAGGCTTCTTCCTCCAATTTAAATACACGCATTACGCGTGAAATGACATGCAAATGCGTGTAACTACCAGGGTCAGGCCGGGTTTTTAGAAAGCCGGTTAACGCTAAACCAGGGTTAAAAGTTGACCAAAGTAGTCATTTTTCTTGTATAAAAACGTTTTGGACTGCTTATGTTCTGTGTAGTTTTGAGACACTCAAACTCAGTACTGAAGGAAAAACAAACAACAAATTCTCGGTAATCATGTCTTAGCTTAATCGTCCTTCCAACAACCCGGCCCACATCAGTAAATTTTACACTCGCGTAAAATGTAATTACACGCACCTTACTCGCAATGCCTACGAATACTACATGCATATTACACACATTTTACGCGCAAATAGGTCCTCAAACCTCTTCGACCGGTGATAAATTTAGATACCCCATAGAAGTTTATGATGCTCTTTCCTTTTCAAAATTAATGCCAGTTTCATGCTCATATTGCGTGCTTCTTTGCAAAAGATCCTGACGTTTGAATTTTATAGGAGCTCGTTATGTCTAATTGTGTCGAAAACAATTCCTTGGAAATGAGATTTGTCCTTTAAAAGTCCTTGAAAAATATGGTATCGGGTTCGTGTCACCCAGGAACATACAGGACGTTTTGGTCTATGTGAGCATTCACTTTGAATGGTTACCCACAGTCACAATCTATGTATACTCACAATAATGTAACTGCAAACACTCAGGTCCCATCCACACCACTCGGGCAAAATTTGAAATGGATGTATTCACTCTGAAAACGCATCACATAGTTTCCGTCCACACTACGCGGGAAAAATTTGAAAGCGCAACAATCACCGCAGTGATCGGTTAACAAGGCACCGAGTATCAGATAAGACCAAAATCTCCGGCGATACCACAAATTGTTCTTGCGGACAGACTGGTTGGAGGTTTCCACAGGAATGCTAGCAACCTAGTACCAAGAGTCTTCCTTTCCCTAGGACCGGGAAATGAGTGACCCCAGCTAAAGATTGATTTGAACTCCGATTTGAAGTCCAGAAATATCGGGCATCCGGTTAAATTGCGCCTAGCTCACAAACACATGCCTCAATCGACTCACTTCTGTCTTTCTTTAGCCTATGAGAGCAACCTGGTTTTTCGGCACTTGTTTCATGCGCCGCACAAAAATACAAGATCCGAAATAGCCAGCTGGCTTTCCCCTGGCTAGTTGGGATTTTTAATAATGTTATGTTAAATTTGAATTCTTTGTTTCAGTTGTTTGCTAGGCCCTCACTAGCCTTAGTGCTATAAACATTGTCGAGGGTAACAAAAGATATTACTTTATAATATTATAATATTTATTAAACAGGATGGTCTCGCAGGTCAGTTCTTCCGATCATTTTCATTGTTTTTCAAGCCAATGAAAATCAATACTGTAACAGAACTAGATATTCCTCGCTGTCGATACTCTAGACAACTTATTCATTCTATATTCTTCACCACCGTCTGTTCTTCTCTATTTTCTTAATTTTCTCGAACTTCTCTCGATTAAGAAAAATTACCCTCGTTTCCTCGTCGCCCTTTTGCAACTTGAAATGAGAATATTGCCCGGCCCAGACTTTTACATCACAAACTTCCTCCGAAAACGTCGTGAACGTGCCCTTGTACGTCCTTACAAACAGAAGCTGAAAACGCCATTTTGCAGCAAAAGTTAAAACTCGAATTTAATGTGAGAATTTTACAATGGGTACCCTGACATACGTATGTCTTATCCCCGCCAACGGACTCATCAAAGACCTTTCAGCTCATCAAACATCGCGTTTGAAGTCCCGCTAGCATCAAAATGATAGTGGCAGTCTGGGGTTATAACACTCAAAACCGCTTTCCGTTTATCTCATTTGATGAAAGAATGATTAATGTTTTCATTAATACAGTATTGCCTTCTTTCACTATTTACAAAGCTAAACAGTAAATTTCACTTTTCACCCACATTTGCTGCCAACTATTTCTTGGTGAACCAGAAACAAAAATCATAAATGTTTAGAACACATGACATCTTCCACCCTTGTCAAATGTAATTGCTTGATCGTTTCAATTGCAATACCTTCTTATCCTAATGTTACTTTGTTTCTTTCGTACATTATTAGCCTGAGCGAACACTGAACTACTGCTCGTAAATATGACAATAAACCACAAAATTCCCTAAACTAGATAACCCTAAACATAATCTAAAACATACTTTGATTCATCTCTCCAATTCACGAGTTTGCTCACAGAGCACTTTGATTGACTCGAAAAGGGAGCTTTAGATGTTACACGAATCTCCTTCGTTGTCCGTTATAAGGCAGTAACAGGAGCTTGTACTGTGAAAACATGTGAAAATATGCTCGCTATCGATTAATACCGGCCGTGCGAGTATGGAGAATTTTGCGAAAACAAGCCACAACTGCAAAACATATCGGCGAGCGCCGCGTGAACTTTGCAATAACTGTTTACGATCATCTGTTTTCCAGTGTTGTTCTGCTTCATTTCGCGCGATCGACCGCTTCGTTTCTACTTTTGGCGTGTTCGTGTTCGCGTTAAAAGTGAAAAGAGGCAGTGAGTTTATATTGTTTATCGATTAATCATCGCTTGCTTTGGTTTGATTGACCGTAGCGCGACCCGTGTTGAATACATCTTTCTCGCGTGAACCGGTGATTATGCAGACAAAAGCATTCTTCGAGTACCAGCGCGCAAGAGTTTTTGTTATCAAGATAATGTTGTAGTATTTGAATTCGGTAGAAACAACATTGAATAAAGCAGCAAGTTTGTAAGGTACTACGGCTTTGCGAGGTTTCATGATTTTCGAAAGTCATCGCATTTCAGTAGCATGCAAGAGATAAAAGTTAGCGTGTTTAAACTATCCATGAGTTGTCGGATTTTCCTGTCTGGTCAACTGTGGTCATAGAAGAATTTCAGCGAAAAAGGACAAGTACATCGTTAGTGTTTCTTTGGCTTTATATCGTTTTCAAAGAAAAGATGAAATGTTTATGCGCTTAACCGATTGAACTGATTACGGATTTATCTCATACTCATTTGCGTTTATGTAATTTAATTTTGGAAATATTTCTAACGACGATCATTCTCGTCATCAATATTTAATCCGCGGTTTAAATAGACGTATGAATTTCACATATTCATACTCAGAGTTTGAATCGATACGGCCTTTAGAAATAACATTACGGTACGTCTACTTTTTCTTGATGAATACACCGAATGCAAATATGGCGGACCACCCGGTCGGCGCCCGGGATGAGTCGCATAAAAGCGAGGCTAGTAAGGCTTCGATGTTTTATTTTGACATCACCAGAAAAGCTTACTCCGACATCGATTTGGCTCGTTTTGTTTCGCCCTCCCTACGCGTTTTTGTGTTCCTGAATGTCACCAGAAGGGAGTGAAATCTTCCACAGCACAGAAAGTGTTTTTCTCAGTTTCTCCGTTCGCCTCTTAGGGGAAAACAGACGAGGGAAAGGAGTTCACTATATCGCCGAAGGAACGGTTTACGTTCAGCCTGGGAGATCTTAGAAAATGTGTAAACGATTGCATTTACCTCCGGGTCGTTGTCATTTGGTCAATGCTTTTACTGGTTTCAACGACGGGGCAGTTGAAGTTCATTCGCTTGGTTATTACAGCGTAGTACATGTGCGATGTCGTGCGAGTGGACGCGGACGTAAACAAAAACTTCCTCTATTGGGACAGAGGATGTCTTCGAGAGGAGCTTTTCTTTACCTTGGGGAAGGTACTGGCCATGGAAATCGTGTTGGAACACTACCAGACACCACATAAGCTCGTCATTTATGGCGTTATATCTCCGCCAAAATTCAAGTTCACATTTTAACATTCGAGTTCGCATCCTGAAATGGATGATGTAGCGAACAAACTTTAGTTCCCGCGGCGATCCTGAACTCCTTTTCTTCGTCTCAACGAATTGCATTAATCCACTATTTTGCCTTAGAGGTGAACGGTGGAAGATTTTTATCCCTTCTCGAGGCATTCGGAAACACAGCAACTCGTAGGCACAGCGGAATAAAACAGACCGGATCTACGACGAACCAAGACTTTTCTACAAAGCAAAACATCAAAGCCTGACTAGCCTCGATTTCATGAAGCTCGTCCCGGGCGCCGACCGAGTGGCCCGCCATATTTGCAGTCGGTGTATTAGCATATGTTCCCGGCGCTTAATGACATTGATATACACTAGAGAATTCGATGATTGACAGCTCTGCATTTAGATTTGCACATACGATCGACATGTTTCAATGGACGCGATTCCGTAATGTGTAATTTGAATCTTTCTTTCTGAAATGTTTTTAAAAGGTTTTATAAGTTAATCATTATTCAAAGTGCAACATAAATTATTATGTGCATGGTTTTCATCAAGGCAAGCCAATCGATAACCTCATCATTCGAACAACTACAGAAAAAGGTAAGACGAAATAACTACTCCAAGAGTTTATAATATATCCGGCGTTTTCAGTTTGCAGAAGCTTCATGAAGTTTAGTACCAAGTTTTCACCGGATTCCATTCTTCTGTCCCTGGTTTTAAGTCCACGTAAATGCTGTAGTTTAACTAATTTACAAATTTTTAACGGCGTTATGGCCAGTTATTTGCTATTTTCTCTAGTGAATTTAATTTGCTTCACACATTTCGAATACACAACAATCTTTAAGCGTGAAAAGAAATGTTGAAATAACGCAAAATGTTGCAATAATGATAACAGTACAGTATGATAATTTTGATCCAGCTTTTTCCTGTTATGCCGTTAAAGGGTTTGACTGACCAACGTAGTCAATCTCAAAGCTTTTAGTCGTCAGGTGTCGAAAATCTTTAAAACATACTTTCTTTAAAAAAGAATATCAACAGTAAAATAGGTTTAAGCTTTCTCGTAGTCTAATTCAGGTTTGCTTTATACGTGTAACCATAGTTAGTTACTATGACCTGATTCATAAGAAGGCTATGAGACTCACAATTTATGAGATTCACACAATTAAAGTATTCATAATCTTTTGCCAGTCTTCCTTTCCCCGCATGTGATTGTTGTTGCCCCCATAGGTGTCACAGCTTTAACCTCTTAAGATTAGCCATTATTTATAGCCGCTTCTAAACCTTTACTCGACAGCAGAAATAACGCCGCCCAACATTGTCACAATTCTGAAGACACAAGATACTGTTTTTTTTTTGACCAAATGCCACATCTAACGGTTGATAAATCGGATAACAATCTTACTCCAATTATATCTGATCCAAGTGAAATAACGGTAATTAGAAAGAGTGAAATAAATGTTTATATAACTTGGTCTGGGAAGACGATTATAATTACAGCTGAATATAGCATTCTTTCTACGCGCCAACCGTTGTTAGCCAAAATTTACAGCGTGAATTAGTTAATCGAACAGAGAGAACATAGGGTAGTTTTTAGCGGATAAGTGAACACAGTTTTATGAGTGTCTTTCTAAGGTGGCTTGAGTGTATAGGCATAAATTACGCTCTTGTACTGTGGTAAATTTATACCCATTAGTTACAGCAGAGTTACCATTAGTTACTACAGCAGTACAGCAGTACCCATTAGTTACTAAAGAGAAAGACTAAACATTAAATCACATCTCCCAGATTTGTGTGTGCGTTACGTTAATGAAAAGAAAGCTGGATCAAATGAAAGCATAAAAGTATACTAACTGTTCTTTCGAACGGTTTTTTTTCTTTTTTTTTTCAAAATTAAATGATATTGAACTTGGGAAAGCCGGTTACTCAGTTTATTCATCACCAAAATAATTAAAGTGGACACTCAGTTATAAATAATATTATACTATGAAGTGATGTTAGGCCAATCGCACAGTATGTTGCCCAGTATTTGACCGGTACCAGTATCCGACCAGCATGTTAAAAAAAAAAATTTTAATTTTTGCGATGCGCTTATTCATTTGCCGCAAATAAAGTTTCCCAAAACGAAACCGAACATTTCAGCTTTGAAAAGCGAGGTTAAGCGGACTTTTAGCTTGAGAAACACTTGCAGAAGGCACCGTTCTGTTGAGGTGCTAATATTTACGCTTTGCACTGCGTAGCGGGAAACTATCGCTATTCAACTAAGGGTCTGAATAATGTAATATTTTCAAAGGAACTGTTGGATATTTGAAATGACGATACTCAAATTAATCAAGAGGACATAACATCAGTTACTGAATTCCCCTTAAAATTTAATTTTTTTGGAATAACGGCGGCCAGAAACATTCACTAAGTTTTGATTTAGTATGCGCAGTATCCGACCAGTTTTTTCTTAACCGTACAAAATCGAAACAAACTAACTTCCGAGTTGGGATTTCCAGTTGGATTTCGAGTTGGATTTCGAGTGCAGGATTTCAAATTTGATTTTCGAGTATGGATTTCGAGTTGGATTTTCCAGTTGCGATTTCGAGTTGGATTTTCGAGTAAGAATATAGATTCGTTTTTTTCGAGATGGTTACTAGTAATCCAGATGCAACGAAAATCGGCTAGTTTGTCCGTAAACCGTGTTGTAGATTTCTAGTGCAATGCAGTCAACAAAAGAATTCCTGCAGGGGTGGGGTTAGTGTTTTGCCTTTTTGTGTGGACTACGGTTGGTAGCTCACACAAAAGAGCGTTTTCTAGCCTGTTCCAGGCGTTCAGATAGTAAACAGGGCGCGAGATTACTGGTAGAGCGACGAGGCGAAAATAAAACGGCGAAAATCGGAAGGGGGCTTGGAACAGGCGCCGCCCATCCCAAGCCCCGTCCATTTTTCGCCGCTTTATTTTCGCCTCGCTCTGCCAGTACTAACGCACTCCGTTTACCATCTGAACGCCTGGAACAGGTTAAGCGTTTTCAATCATGCAAATAAAAAAATAGAATTATCAACCATTCAATAGATAAAGTCAAGAAATTGTGATATTATAGAAGAGTAATAAATAGACAACATGCCAAAGTCTCAGGGCCGTGCAATATTCTGTACTCGAGTTATTTGGCAAAATATGCCACTCAAAATTATAAAGTTAAAACATATGTTTCTTACTTAAGCTATCTCAAAGGCTTTGTTCTCTCTGTTGAGCTTTCAAACATTCACATAGCGGTTTCTCTTGCCATGTTGACTTTTCAAACCTCAAAAACACACAGTGACACATGTAAGTGACATGCTTGTGAGCAGACATCTTTCTGTAACGCATTGTGAAAAACTCTAAAAACTGCTCTATTAAAAAAAAAGCAAGCTACCGAGCTGAAAACATGCAAGCAGATACATTTCTAAAATGTCTTTTACGTGATGAAGATAAAAATGCAAAAGTCTGTTTACTTTTGAATTTTAGTTTTTTATGACGTCACGTGAAAACCCTCTATAGTCATCGAATTTGTTTGTCCGTGACACATCACGTGACGTCAAATGGGAGTAAGGAGACCAATCAGACGAAAGGAGTACATCATCCATACTGGCGACTTGTAGTCGAATCCAGGACCCAAGTGCATATTTTCTCGTTTAGAAAGAAAGAAAGGGGAGGGCGAGGGAGAGGAGGGAAAGAGGAAACAGGGGATTTTTTCCTCCCTCCCCCTCCCCTTTCTACGCCTGCCATACAGGCTATTTGATTTCGTTTGTATGCTATCGACCATCGAAAGCGGTGTTCGAACACTCTGCGCAAAAATGGTCATTAAGTCTCCTCAAGAGAGAAAAGTAAAGGAGGTCAAAATGCAGTAACGCATCTACAACGAGCAAAAATATTTTCGAGGCTTGAATTCAAGAGAAATTCCACGTATACAGCAGTGTCATCGATCGAAGCGTATGGAAATTAAACTGATTCAAGCTTATCAGGCGGTGAAGTTAATGCAGCGAGCTGAGTCCACCTTTGCGACTCATTTGTAGTCATTAGAATGTCAGGGACCATCACATCATCGTTTGCTGATAAAAGTTTATTATCTTCGCTTTAAAATTAAATGTATTAAGCGTGGTGTGAAATGTTTTGAAGGAAATCTATAGTTCAGAGGCACTATACTAGTGGTTGTGTTTTCTTCTAACTTGTGTGACGAATAAACCAAGCGATGAGTAATTTTTTCCCTGTTTACCTTCAATTGACTTCAAGGTTGTCGTTCCCATATAAATTTACCCTCTTTCAGCCTTAAAGGGGCATGTTAAGATCAGCAACATGTTGAGGTATGTTGGAGAGAAAAAGTTATTTCAGTGAGGTCAGCGCTTGTACTACCCGGCGACAGTGTTTCCGGTCCCACTCACTGAACTGACTTAATTGCATAGGTTTTTGCTTCTTCTACATCTTGTACAGTAAAAACCCGCAACTAAGAACCTGAAAATTAAGAACCTGTTAGCCTAAAATTTGGATTTTATACCCCCTATAAACAAGAACCTATTTAGCCTAAAAATTGAAAACGGGTTCTTACTTTCTAAAATCATATTTTAGTACATTACAGCTGCAGTGCAAGAATCGTATTTGAAGAAAAAAGCAGATTCTCATTACTGTAAAAATGAGGTTTTTTTAATTGAAAATAGAAAATAGGCCAATAACCATCTTGTTTTGCAGCTGAGTTTTATTTGCTTTTCTCCAGAATTAAGAACCTATTCTAAGAACCTAAGTAGTCTAAAATTGTGTTAACTACCATTTATATAACAACCTGTTTAGGCTACTTCCCAAAAATGTAGGTTCTTAGATGCGGGTTTTTACTGTACTCCAAATATTTGTTTACAGATAATTATACATTCTTTTAGCCTCAAAAAGGCCTATTTAATGTAGACTTCTAAAGGAAAACAAGATATCGATGTGTCTTGGAAAATCTCTTCGTGTAAGAAATACTGCACATGTCACGTCTTCGATCGACCTGAACAAATTGTCTTTGTAAAGTTGTGAAGAATTTAATCCAGTAGAGTTTGCCCCGCATGAAAAGTTTGCCGAGTTTTAAATCTTGAAAAGACCTCAAGACGATGTGCAACACCGCTGACAAAGTACGTTATGTAAAACCACTGAAAATTTATTGGAAACCCCACCAAAAAAGTCCTAACTCGAAATCCAACTCGAAAAACCAACTCGAAATCCAACTCGAAATCCTAACTCGGTAAATTGGCAACCTCTAAAAAGTTGTTGTATAAGCTGCGTAAACTGTTTAAACAAGATTAATCAGTCCATACCTTTAACAATGTCCTATTATATGCATGTAATCCATGCAATTAATGCTACACAACTCTTTATAGTAACGTTCTTCATTTCTTTGTCGAAGCGAACTATTGTCCGTGAGATTGCTTTGCATGACTGCATTTTGTATTTCCGGAAGCGGAAGTTAAAACAGGGAATTCTCATATAAACATTTCTCAAATGAAGAATGATTCTCGCAGTTGTGAACGCAATTTATGCAATTGCGAAAAGAAGCCTCTTAAAAACATTATGCAATTGCGAAAAGAAGCCTGAAAAAAATTCAGGACTTCAACGGAGTTTGAACCCGTGACCTCGCGATTACCGGTGCAATGCTCTAACTAACTGAGCTATGAAGCCACTGACGTTGGGAGCAAGTCAATTGTAGGTTCATATGTTCCCGTGAAAGAAACGAGTGTGAATGATATATGAAATGAATCATATATGAACTGCGGAAATGAAATCAAATGAAGAATGATCCTCGCAGTTCTGAACGCAATTTATGCAATTGCGAAAAGAAGAGGTCACCAGGTCACGGGTTCAAACCCCGTTGAAGTCCTGAATTTTTTCAGGCTTCTTTTGGCAATTGCATAAATTGCGTTCACAACTGCGAGGATCATTCTTCATTTGATTTCATTTCCGCAGTTCATATATGATTCATTTCATATATCATTCACATTCGTTTCTTTCATGGGAACATATGAGTCAGTTGGTTAGAGCATTGCACCGTTAATCGCGAGGTCACGGGTTCAAACCCCGTTGAAGTCCTGAATATTTTTCAGGCTTCTTTTCGCAAATTGCATAAATTGCGTTCACAACTGCGAGGATCATTCTTCATTTGATTTCATTTCCGCAGTTCATATATGCTTCATTTCATATATCATTCACATAAACATTTCTTTTGACCACAGAATGGCCTCTCGAAGCAGTCTAAGTACCAGAAAAGCAGCTCAAAATTGGGGAATAAAGAGAACGACGAATGAATACTGTATCTTTTATTCACGAATTTTACTCAATTTCGTACCATTTGCTTTACTAATGTAGTACAATGCTTCCAAAAGACATGCTTTAAAAGACGCCATATTTCGAAATTACTAAACATTCGTCAATCGCGCGTTAACACAAAGTGATCGGAAACTCTTCAAAACGATTGGCAGTGATACCTGGCATCTCACTTTTCCTTTTGCTACCGGGTGTAAGGTCCGGCTCAGACGCCGTACTTCAGCCGAGCCGAATCGAATTCAACGATAGGCCGACCTAAATTAATTAATCCTGGCTGAATTGATTCTGACGCCTAACCTTATTCGGCCTAAAAACGAAGTGCACATGTCACCTTTGTTGAGTTTGGCCCACCAACCCGGCATTTTTTCTTCTGCAACACTCCCTTGCGCTTGCCCTCATGTGAAAACAGCATGAAAAATACATTAAAACGATTTATGCATTTGATTCGGCTCATGTGAAGTACGGCGTCTGAATCAAAGCCGGTGTACAGCCGCGTTCTTCCCGCCTGAGCCAGGCGGGATTCATTGCTCAGCCTATGTAAATTAAATCAGCCGTTTCGAATTGATTCAGACGCCGTACTTCACGTGAACTTAATTCGTTGATTTAAATCGGATCGGCTGAAGTACGGCGTCTGAACTGGGCCTTAAAGAATCGTCAAGAAGACTACGAAATAATAATAATAATTCTAGCCACCAACTGAACGCTGTAAAAATAATTCCATATTCATTTAGTTTTGGTAGCTTAAAGTGCCCCTAACCCCCAATTCTTTCTTAAATGATTCGTCTCTGAATTAGAAGCACAACCGTGAGAAAATTTTTTGATTCGGTTGAATCTTTGCTTTTCTGTGCCCCGGTAAAGTCTCGAAATTACGACCAAAAACGCCGCCATTTTGTTTCACGACCGAGTTAAAGGGAGATTGGGTTCAGCGCTTGTATGACGTCATCCCGGGAACGGAAGTTCTGTTGCGCTTACAAAGTTCTTTGAAGGAAGATCAATAATTCTAACTCTGAGGGCAAATAAGACATGATTTTAACCGATAATTTATATTCATAGTATTGTCACCTGTAACATGTCTTTCCTAAGAGAAAATTTGATGTTTTGCAAACGAATGAGCCAAAAACAGACCGGCTGTTCGTGAAATAAACATATTCCCATCGGCTGATCTCACAAGCATTTTATGCCCTTTTATACGGTGAAAACAGAAAATTCCAATGAGTCCGTTCAGTGAAAAGATCTCCTCTTTAAAACTCGTTTATTGTATAGTGATATAACCCAAACATGTGCATGTACCACGTTTCCAATGCATCGTGATAATTATTCGGTGTGCTGCGTATCGGATACACAAAGGATTTAACCGCAGCGACACAAAGTAGTCCAGAATGTAATGGCAGCTAAAATAATTGTCCCTCGATATGTACCTTTAGGAAAACCTCATCAATCTAACTTCCTTTAAATTTTTCGGCTTCATGAGTCCCACAGTCTTCGACACAAGTGCTCTATTAAAACCTGTTTCCAACGTCAACAATCAAAATATATTTCAGAGGCCATGCTAATTCACTGACAGAAGCCCATGTCACTGATCAATACATTGTAGACTGCTAAGAAAACTTGAAGTGTTTCCAAATCAAATTGATTAACTTCACCGAATTCAGTTGATTTAGACGATGGTGCCACTCGAACTTCATGTTCAAATGGAGCTACATGTAGTAAAATATAGCCTATCGCGTCTTTTCTGTCAGTTTGTTTACATCGGATATATGCAAATTATTCTCGCATCGCGAAGTTGCGTTCGCTTATTTCTAACCAACGGTTTAGACGGATACGTAGCCTCAAATTTTAATTGCAGGGAGCAGGGTTGGCGCAGTGGTGAGAGTGCTCGCCTTCCACCAATGTGGCCCGGGTTCGATTCCCGGACTCGGCGTCATAAGTGGGCTGAGTTTGTTGGTTCTCTACTCTGCTCCGAGAGGTTTTTCTCCGGGTACTCCGGTTTTCCCCTCTCCGCCAAAACCAACATTTGATTTCATTCGATTTATTTAGAGTTGATTTGATTTAGTCTCCCCAATTAGTAGAGCATCTGTGCTCGGCTAAATAGATTTGAGACTTAAATAAAGTGATTATTATTATTATTATTATTATTATTATTATTATTGCAGTAAGCTATATTTATTTTATTTTACCTTGCCTTGACTTCGTTCACAGTACTGCCTGAGGATAACTAGACGTTCAGCTAATCCTCAAGTCACGTAATTCGCGTCGGCTGGGCTCACTTTCCGTTCTCTTGTCAAATCTATCTTTGCCTTCTTTGAATAGATACCATAAATAAAGACTCTCCCACAAATAGGCACTTCCACAATTAATTGCTGATGTTCGTTTAAAATACCGATCTAAAGTCGGTTGTGCGCCGTTTATATAAAATAACAATTATTGTTTTCAAACCGCTGCACAATTCCCATTGCCGATCTACGGGTACTCGGTCGTTCAAGATTGAAATGTTAAATCAAAGCTTTTGCTCACTAGCAGCGTACACACAAGCACGAGGTACGGCAGATAACACTTATAAACGAAGTTAATCTTTTTCGTCTTCTTCCGTGAATCTTGCTGTCCATTCCTGGTCTTCATAACCATGAGGCTTCTTCGAGCTCCTCGCCGATTCCGTTCTAGTTCCACTTCAGAAATGAAGTTAATTTGGTCTTCACCCTACACATAGTCCGACTCTGACTCCGAGGACGAGGAGGACATGATTCCAACACAATTTTGACTACTGCCAGGCTTTTACCCTCCAATATGTGCTTCGATGACCCTAACAAACGGTTGCAAAAACAGAGATTGACTGAGAAGCTATCTTTCAATCGTTCCCGGGATGACGTCACCAACCTCGTTGGACCCAGACTCCCTTTTACTCGGCCGTGCAACAAATTGAATGAGACTTTGGCTATCCATAAAAAATCGAGGATTCAACCAAATCCAATAATTCTTTCGCCGAAATACTTCGAATGATAAGTAGATTTATTTAGGCGAAAAAAATTTTGGGGGTTAGGGGCACTTTAAGCACTGGCCAAGCGGGGGATGTCCAAGCATCATCCAAACATGTTGCTGTTTTAAGCCCTGGCCAAACGATTATCAAACACAACCAAACAAGGTGTCCAAACGCTAAAATGTTCGGTCATCAAAGAGTGTTCAGTTTGATGATGTTTGGTCACGAAACATTTCCCGTTCAGCTGGAAGTTTTACGAAGTAAATTGTTGTAAAAAGCCATCAAAGCTTGTAAACCGACGTGCAAACAATACCATACGCAATACCTCGATCAGAGCGCTCTCAGAGTAAGAATTTCTCTCTTAATCATACAAATTACAATTTCCTATATTGTGATTGGTTTACAAAAACTCTTATTTTCCACTCATTCACTTGCCAAATTGTTATCGGACATAATTTAATAACTGACTGATCATCGCAGTTATGAACATTTCTAAAGCAGTAGTGAAAATAAAAGCCTGAAAAAGATTCCAGGCTTGTACGGGATTCAAACACACGACCTCTGCGATACCGGTGCAGCGCTCTACCGACTGAGCTAACAAGCCATCTGAAAGCTGGCCGTTTTGTTGGTTCGTAATATACCCGTGAGTAGTGAATAATATTAGAATGAATATATGAAAATCATATATTTGAACTGCGGATTAATGAGTAATATGTGACTGATCATCGCAGTTATGAACACTACTAAAGCAGTAGTGAGACCTGAGACCATTCACAAGGAACAAATTTTGGTCTCCGCGACCGTTCCCTGCAACCTTTTAAAGAATGAGAACTGAGAGACCGCACGTGCTCTTAATCGGACCTTTGACGAATAACTCTTCTATAATCTTTTTCACTGTCGACATTTTTTAAAGCTTACTACATTGTGTTGGAGAAACTGTATTTTTGCATTGGTGGCAGCGGACAAGGATTTAATTATCGAGGGAGATGGCTGACGAGGAACAGGAAATGCCCATCGGAGCAGAAGGTGGTTTATCCGCAGAAACCACCGAAACAACACAAGGGCAAACAAGGGCGAAATACCGAAAAGTGAGGCCTGGGTAAGACGCCGTACTTCACATGAGCAGAACTTAATTCAGCCCATCAAGTTCATGTGAAGTACGGCGTTTGACCCCATTAAGTTTGACTGGTTTTATTTAGATGGCTGAGGCGTTTTTCACGGCAGGCCAGGCTTGAAGAACGCCCGAAGATAAACTTTGAGTCAAACCCCGCCCTTCACATGAGCCGAGCCAAATGCATAATCATGTTAATGTATAAACCAGCCTCGATCCGTTTATTTTCGTGATCTAGTTAATTTCGGTGGAATTAAGTTCGACGTTTGACTCAATAGGCGAACTTAACTAAATTGGGTTGACCTAACTGTAATTAGGTTCGGCTCGTGTGAAGTACGACGTTTAACCCAGGCCTGAGCCACACGAAGTGTACAGCGACATCCAGCAGTTAGTGGATAGCCTATCACAGGCTATCAGGCAGAGTTTGGTGGTGCACAGTGAAACAGACTCCAGAAGGGACGTTCGATTTTCCATGATTGCAGAGCCGCTTTACAAACTGTGTAGCAAGGATACACTGTATTGTTGGCAAGAGGAGCAAGCATCGGCATTGAGGAGCTGAAACGTCGCCTGTTCAGTTCACTAGTACTTTCATATCCAGATTTCAGCCTTGGTAGTAAAAACTTTCATCTTAGACACCGAAGCTACCCAACACTTGGAATTGGAGCCGTTCTATGTCAGCTACAGCCGGATGGGACCAAGCGGGTGATCGATTACGGCAGCCACTCCTTGAATGATCACGAGAAGAACTATTGTACAGCTAGGTCGGAGATGCTTGCCTTATTTACCTTTGTTGACCACTGTCGTCGCTTCTTGCTTGAGCGGAAATTCCTCCTGCGGACTGATCATCACTCGTTAAGATGGTTGATGTCATTAAAGGAGCCTCAAGGGCAGGTGACTCGTTGGCTTCAGCGTCTCCAGGAATATGATTATGAAATTTAACACCGGCCGGGGAGGCTACACAACAATGCAGAATCCTTATCAAGGAGACCCAGACGAAACTGCGCAGTGTGCCTCTTTAGTGTTCCACCAGTGAATCCACAGGAGGCTGCAGTCATTAGCGAGGCTCGATTCAGTCAAAACCAGTGTGGAGGTGACAATGTGTGGTCACCTAATATGGTCGTGAAAGCTCGAATCGAGGACCCTGATCTCGGCCCAGTCGTAGACCAGTTGTTGCGGAAGTGGAGAAAACTGACTACTGAGGAGTTGTAGCCGAGCCACACGTGAAGTGTGGGCACAGTTTAAATTGCTTGGGTAGCGACAATTAGTACTCTATCTTCAATGACCTGGAGAAGCCTCTGGAGCAAAGATTAGGAATGTCCTACTCCAGAACATGTTAAAGAAGGACTCGCTGAAACTCATGACAGCCCAGCTGGTTACCACTTGAGGCGAATGAAGACTCTCCAGAAAATGAAGGCAAGGTTTTGGAGACCGGGGCTGACAAGAGAATTGCATCGGTACTGCATAGGTGTCTAACATGTGCCAAGTGCAAATCACGACCAAAACCAAGAGCACCCTTGCAATTCATACCAGCTGGGAGCCCCATGCAGAGAATCCGTATGGACATAGTTGGCCCCTTACCACTATCCCGCCGAGGAAATAGCTACATCCTAACAGTTCTGTGCAGTTTCACAAAGTGGACAAAGTGGGCGGAAGGTTGCACAATTTCCAACCAGCGTGCTACCACATGTGCCAAAGTACTCGTAAAAAATCGATTTGCAGGTACGGTGTCCCCGGCAGCCCACACAGTAATCAAGGTTGAAACGTTGAGTCCCAGCTGATGCAAGATTTCTGCTATTAGGTGCTGTTCCGTTAAGGGGTTGTTTGAAGTGTCAGCTGTAGGTATTCCATTGCGAAGGGGTCTGTTGTATAACAGCTCTTCTGGTAAGACACCTGTTGCTGAGTGAGGAGTACAGCGGTAGTTGAGGAGGGAATGGATAGAGGGAGGGCCACCAGTCATTCCCTTCCGCTAGTGCTGTGCGAGCTTCTTTGGTTAAAGGTTTCATGAATCATTCCACCGATCCGTTTGCTTGTGGCCAAAGTGGATTTACCTTGTGGTGGATAATACCTTTCAGCAATATGAAGTCGTTGAATTCCTGGTTCTGAAAGGGGGGATCCATTGCCTCAAGTTATTTTCACAGCACCCGTTACTTCCCCCAATTCATTCACATACAGCCCCTCCGACATAACGCCAAAAATTCCTGCTTGTGGTCATCTTCAGTGCTTACAAATCCCAAAATATGCGGCGGTAGGTCGAGAAATTCATCAATAGTCGAGTCCCAAAGGTTCTGTCTGACGGGCCAAATTCCCAGTTCGTCGAGTAACAAGCCAAATTCGACAACAAAGTACATCACGTACTGTAAGCTTAGCAAAAATCGCAAGCAAACCGAACTTGGGCTGTTCTTGTAGCTCTACGTATGAAAAATACCTACGTCAGAATTTTCAGAAACCTTGAGCCTCCAGTGCCTTAGGACAGCACACTTTTTCCATGTTAGTTTGAAATAAAGAGTCACGAAATGCTATGGATCGTTTATAGGTGGAAAATCACTCCCAAAACGTAAAAACGCTCAATCATTAAAGGAAGTTAAGGCCCATTGTTTAGAAGGCCAGTAAAAGAATCTTAACGGTAAAAAGATATCTTTTCGCCGATTTTTAGAATTATGCAAACTTCTTTGACACCAACGATATTTATGTAAACACATGGATTTTCGTCAATTTTGAGCTCGTGGTGTGTGGAAGCTAAGGTGATACCCGCCGGTTTGAAGCGATAAACCAATCCATTGGAGTATAGACTTTGCTCTGATGTGGTTTTTTATCACGATTTAGACCGAACTTTTGAGATTTCTTTCCTTTCATTTGGTTAGTTTTCGATATGCAAATTAAGGCTCAAGAGAAGGGTGTCTTCTAATCACGCTAGAATGAGTAACATTTTTTTTGTAAGTTTCTACATTTTGTCTGTGAACTAACTGAATACACCTTGTAACTTGTAGCGAAATAGAATTCAGAGAGCTAGATTTTTGCAGTCAGAGCGCGCTTGACAAAATCTGTGAAATTTACACTTTCGATCATCAGTTCGGGCATGTGAGCCAAAATTCAATTTGGGCCTGTGGCGGCGCAAAAATGAAGAATTGGAAAATAATTATAGCATTTTTTAAACATGTGTACCAAACCCTTTTCATGGTCCAAAAATAAAGGAAAACTCTTTTTGGTCGCCAAGTCGAGAGGACCGCTTTTAGTGGGACTGCCTCTTAAACTTACTTACACAGTCAAGATGGCAATTAAATATAGATAGAGACAGCAAGGAAACATTAACTAATTTTCAATTCTGTTGCTTCTGATTAACATGGACTTGGTCTTTGCTGTCTCGACTCATTTTACGGACCAGTTTAACTATTTTGTAACTCCGGGGAAATTTGGAAATTTTATCAGTGCGCGTTCAAATTATAATTTCACGAGCAAACTGAAGTCAGTGAGATATAATAGCGTATGTCAGCTGTGAAATCCACCGTTTCTCTTCGCTCATTAGAGGGAGAAGGTGTGCAGGCATCTCGTTTAAGGGCACCCAAAGAGCCAAATGAACCAAAAGCTGTAGACAGGCATTTTTAAGTACCTGATGGTGTTTGAAGTCTGTTTAACCCATTGACTACCAGCCGTTTTTACGTTTTCGGAGTGATTTTCCTCCTATAAACGATCCATAGTATTTCGCAACTCTTTGTTTTAACTGCCATGGAAAAGTGATGCTTTCATAAGGTACTGGAGGCTCAAGGTTTCTGAAAACGTCATTCTGACGTAGCTATTTTTTCAACCGTGGAGCTACAACAACGGCCCAAGTTCGGTTTGCTTGTGATTTTTGCTCAGTTTACAGCCATTTTTCATCTTTAGCGGCTGCCTGATGAGCATCATTAAGCGTGACGGTAACTAAGAGTGCACTTTCTCAAAGAATCGAGCAAGGTGATGAACTTTGTTGTCGAATTTGGCTTGTTACTCGACGAACTGGGAATTTGGCCGGTCGGACACTTAGTACCTTTTAGACTCAATATTGATGAATTTCTCGACCTACCGCCGCGTATTTTGGAATTTGTGAGCACTGAAGATGACCAGAAGCAGGAAATTTTGGCGGTAGGTCGGAGTGGCTGTAGACTTTGTTTATATGAGAAAGAATTGGATGAAGGAACGGGCGCTGTCAAAAATTCTAGTTATTTCCCAGCATGCAATGCGATCGATATGTTGAAAATGGCGGAAAGGCCCGAATGCACTGGAACAAAGTGCTGTATCTACGCTCGGGAGAAGAACATGAACAAAAAAAGTCGTTTCTAAGCTAGAACAAGGACTGAATTTCGTTATGACACAGGCAGCCCAGACAAACTATATGTGTAATTATAAGCTTAATCTTCTGCATATAGTCAAAATATTGATGTAAAAGTTCAAAAATAAATATTGTTTCAATTTAATATCACTATGTATTCGTTGTGTTGCTCAATAACTGGTCTATTTTGCGGTGCTTCCGGCCTGTTCGCCTGCTATCATAACCGCTTGGGACCCATTATTCTTACACCTATATTCACGGTTCAAAAAGTGGCTAAAAATTCGAAATACTCTAAAGAAAAGCTCACTTACCTTTAGCTGAAAGCTTCCTTGAGTGTCCTGGTCGGGTTAAATAGCCATTTTTCGCTTTTTGTTACCAGACGGATCTTCCACTAAAGAGGAATTGAAGGCAGGCTAGACTAAAACCGACCATCTCCACGCGAAGCTCCATTAATTCTCTAATAATCGTCGGATTCGCTCCAAATTGCGATCAGCTGAACGGCGGTTAATGTAGCTTCCTGTATATTGCTCCCTGGCTTTCAAAACCCATCGCAAGTGCACGAGCATCGCTCATTTTTCAGCATTTACCTGACCTTTTCCCTTCGTCAGGCACTGCATTATCGACGGTTTTACTACGCGATTTGAATATCCAAACTTAGCGACCGCGTTCCTTCGACAAAATGGCACTAGCCGAGGGAGGGACGATACTATTGGCACTCGACCAATCTATTGGTCGTAGAGTGCCAATAGTACGGCTTTTCTCCAATCACTAAAAAAATTAACAGAGACCACAGTGATCAGCGCGACCAGAACGACAGATGACCAAATACAACGGAAAATTTTGACAAATTTATACCGATTATGTACAAGCAAATTTAGTTTCAGCCCGAAGCATTTACTCCACACGCCGTCGCCGCGCGCATGCGCATGAATGCGATATCCTAAAGACACTAAAGGGACAAGTCATTCTCGAACCCACAGCTCTTCCCTTTTGCGTATGTCTAACGGGAGTGACGACGGGAAGAGCTCAGGGCAATTGTACGAAAGCGTAGCCAAAATCCAGCTATTGAGGTCTCACAGCGCATGCTTGAGGTTTAAAATCGAAATGGCGTGGCTGGTTGAAAAATCCTTGCAGTATACCTTAGAAAAAGGTGATAAAGACTCTAAATTACGCTCAAAGGTAGCTGTAGAACCCCGAAACACAAATAGAGCTAGACTTCCAGCAAAAATATCCAACACGTTTATTCTACGAGGTCACAACACACCCACGAATACATTAACGCTAACATGTATACCCTTCGAACAACAGCTAACTAATAGACCATTTTACAGTTCTTTGCTAAGTACCCTGGCCTTTGATTAAATGCAAGGCTAGGGGTGACCTTGTTTTGATACAAACCTACCTGTTTTTCTTATGGAAATTATGATGATAAAACACTAGTTAGCATAAGAAAAACATAATTTACATAAGAAAAGTAGGTAGGTTTGTATCAAAACAAGGTGACCCCCAGCCTCGCTTTCACCGACGACTGTAAAATGGTCTATTGGAACAATTCTCACGCTTCGACAACAATTCTCACGCTTCGACAATGCAGTAGAGCAGAAATCAATTATTAAGGCTGAGTAAGCCAATCAAAAGTAATTAATATCATTGTTTCAACTGATAGCCAGTGAGACAGATGCCACGCACCTCTCAGTAACCTCTTATTTCATTGGTTCTTATTACCACGCAGCTCCATTATTTCAGGGCTAGGGTCCATTGTTTCTGTTGTTTGTTTATTGTTTTCTCAGCCAATCCTGTGAGCTGTTCCGAGAGCTGCGTGGCGCCTCCAGTCAGAGCTGGAGGCTTGAGTAGAGTTGTCCAGAGCTCTTCCCGCCCTCGCACCCGTTACACATGCGCAAAAGGGAAGAGCGCCGAGGTCGCAAATGTGGGACAAGTATGAGTACCCATATCCGGGTGTCCGTATTAAGAGGGTTCTCAGAATACACGTCACAAACACGTGTGTTTTATCGATGCAAAGACTAAAAATAGACTTGGGAAATGCTGGGGAACTTTTCAGGGGCTAAATTACTATGAACGGCGTTAAAGTAAGAAAAAAGGAGAAATCATTTACCGTCATGCGCCACGTTCTTGAGAAAACCTAAAATTTGGTTACTTCACGTACCAAAATATATAACGCACATACAGAGTGATTATTTTTGGTCATTTATCCTGTTGTTTTATGGCGTTCTCGTTGCCGTTGCCCGTCGTCGTTGTTAAAGTTATCTAATATTTAAGTTCCCTGTTCACATGATATCAATAACTGTCAATACTGGTACCATTTCTAACAACAACTGCCGCTTTTTTTTTCTAGTTTTCTGTGACCCGGATATCTTCTCAATCAGCTAATCAGCGGATCACCTGCGCGTACTTACGGAAGAATGAAGAGAACCTCTAGCCAATGGAGCAAGTTCTCAGTGAAGAGCCCTCGAGTCGTCATGCAACACATCGGAGTGACGCTCAAATTAAAGTCTATCACTGGAATGAAGCTGGCACTTTATCTTTGCGTCTTTTCTGCAGTGTATTTTTATGCTCGTTTTTACTTATTTTTACCAACAGTTACACACCAAGATGATAAGATGATTAAACCATTGGAGACCTTCTCGTCTAGCAATGCCTCGGTAGTTTCGTTAGAAATTTGGCGTCAATTTCAAGATTTCCAGCACGATTGGTATCGACAACGACGCGCACGCGTGGACTGGCAGGCCATGATCAAACCGTGTAGCGGTAATACAGCCTGGGGTCTAGTCAAAAATCACTGGGGGAGGGTCAATCGGACCAGCGGCCGAGAGAGTGAAATCGTACATATGGACATCAGACCAGCAGGAGAGTTCAGCAAGATTTTTATCCAATCTAAGACTGCGGATAAACGAACGAAGAGGATTGGTGGCGACACTTGGAATGTTTACGTACGTGGCCCATCAAACGTCGCGGCCACAGTGTTTGATCATCAAGACGGAACTTACGAAGCTCTGTTCCTTCTCGCAGAGCCTGGAATCTATGACGTGATTATCAATCTTGAATATAGCCTCTGTGATGGTTTTAAAGACCCACCACGTGACTGGTTCATCAAAGGAAACGTGCAAGGGAAGTATCAGAAAGATGGGCTCCTTGGACCCCTCGACCACTACTTGAAAGAGCCCTTTACAAATGGTAACCCTTTGACTGTGTATGTACCAGAGGCACAAATCAACACATCTTTTGTAGGTGGGTATGAACATGAATAACTTGGAATAATTATGTACTGCATTTAAAAAACAAAGAAGATTAGCAACATAGACCAATTGCTGCTGTTTTAGAGCGTATTTCTTCGGGACTATTTCGCAATTGCTCCGGTTTTCATGCCGGTACTGTCATCAAAATTCTGAAACGTAAAATAAGGTCACCACAGGGCAGCTCTTGCAATATTTTCTACACGCCCTTGAAACAAATCTCGCAGGAAAATTTCAAGCATATGTGTTGCTTTTTTTTCATCAGGAAACAGTGAATTTTTTTTTGGCGTTATTTTTCAATTTTTATGTATGATCAATATTAATAATTGTCATCTTAGAAACTCTGAAGAGAAAATACATAGAGTAGGATAGTATGATATGGTTTATTTTTTCTACCGACTTTCATGGCTCCCATATTGGCGTCCCACAGGGGAGGGAGCAACAATAGGGCGGGCCTATATTAAGTGAATTTGTGGGGAAAGGTTTACACCATGACTTTAGTCTGAAGAGCTTTATTGCTCAAGAAATCGTTCTAACGTATTTCGTGTTACCTAACTTGATTCTTTGGAACGTTAAAAACAACTATTAGGGACGTAACTGATGAACCCGTTGGTTGTGCCTACCCCTGGTGTCCAACTTAACTCCTATCACCTCCTGAATGTTATTCATAAATGCAAATTTATTTGATCGCATTGATAAAAACCAGAAGAATAAAGGAAACAGCTAGAGCAACAACGTTATTATCAGCTGTCAAAATCATCTAGCCGAGCAGAAGAGCTCCACTAATGCATGTTTTTAGATCAATTTAAGATTGCTCAGTTACTTGAATGTGCTCAATATTGACGGATTTCTTGCATTTCTGGGCAATTAAACCAGTTGCCAGAAGGAGTCTTTGATTGATCGAATTTCCGAACACTTTCCGATTCCTACCGAACTAACTTACTTACTAACACGAGTCGTAGCAATGTGTCTACCGTTGCTAAGCAACAGTAGCCACAAAAATCTAGTCAACCTGGTGGATCCAAAATGGCCGCCATTTTCACTTCATGTCACATCATGATACGAGCATTTCTAGACATGCGCGTCATTCAGTTCATTATTAAAGCTTCAATACTCTTGGAGTTAATATGAGATTTATTTAAGCGGTTTAACCCATTGGCACCTGTGCCGCCAAAACCGCCCGTAAAAAAACTCCCATGCTTCAAAACATTGTAACTTTCCCAATCGCACGAATGTTGCCATAACTGTTAGTTGTGAGCACGAAATGGAATGTCCTTTAAATTTGGATATACAATAAATGCAAGAAACGTAGCGATTTTTACCAAATATGGCCTTTTGAGTTTGGACAAGAACGAAACTGACCGTTTTTAACGTCAAAGAGAAACGACTAGAATGCCCCTTTTTGCCTTCATGTTTTTTAAGGAAATCATCGTCGAAAAACCAAAATTTAACCATAACGAAATTCAGTCCTTTTTTTTAGCTTAGAAATGACTTTTTTTTCATATTCTTCTCCCGAGCGTAGATACAGCCTTTTGTTCCAGTGCATTCGGGCCTTCCCGACATTTTCAACATCTTGAGCACATTGCATGCTGGGAACTAACGAGAATTTTTGACTGCGCCCGTTCCTTCCTTCCAATTCTTTCACATATAAACTAAGTCTACAGCCACTCCGACCTACCGCCAAAATTTCCTGCTTATGGTCATCTGCAGTGTTCACAAATTCCAAAATATGAGGCGGTAGGTCGAGAAATTCATCAGTAGTCGAGTCCCAAAGGTACTAAGTGTCCGACATGCCAAATTCCCAGTTCATCGAGTAACAAGCCAAATTCGACAACAAAGTACATCACCTTGCTCGATTCTTTGAGAAAGTGGACTCTTAGCTACCGTCACGCTTAATGATGCTCATCAGGCAGCCGCTAAAGATGAAAAATGGCTGTAAACTTAGCAAATATCGCAAGCAAACCGAACTTGGGCCATTGTTGTTGCTTCACGGATAAAAAATAGCTACGTCAAAATGACGTTTTCAGAAACCTTGAGCCTCCAGTGCCTTAGGACAGCACCACTTTTCCCTGGTAGTTCAAATAAAGAGTCACGAATTGCTATTCATCGGTTATAGGTGGAAAATCACTCCAAAAATGAAGAAACGGCTAGTAGTCAATGGGTTAAATAGGTTGAAGGTCTTTCTTTCTTCCCAACAGAATTACTCCCTGACTATGTTGCCGGCTCCTGTTCTGCCACTTGCAGTCGGTTGTGGGATGGATTTGGACGCTGGACAAACAACAAGTGGAGACCATACCTTGAAGGTCAGTGAAACCGATAGCAATAATTCACTACAAAAATATCCAGGCATTGTCCTTCCGCGGCGTACACTATCGTCTCACGAGTGCAATAAAACCAATCAGTCAGAGACTTGGGGTAAATTTATTGGTGAACTATAATCCACTGATTATAAAATATTTAAGATAGTACGCGCGCACTCATTGTGCACTCGGTGTGTTTAGACGAGAGCATGTAAGCACGGTGACGTCATTGTGACGTCACGTTCTCTGTGTTGAAAACGTTTTAAAGCTTTTGGCAAGACTCAAAGTGATTTCAAGTACAAGAATATCGGGGGGTTGGGTGAATTCTCGAAAGTTATGCAAACCCTGAATTGTGTCTCGGGTTTGCATTAGTGTCTCGAATTTTCCCAACCCCCTTCGGGTTTAAATGAGGCTTTGTAAACACGGAAGAAGTCCTCTATTGCTTAGGAATGAACGTCACAAACAGGATAATAGGCGAGAAGCAGAGAGGAAGTAAGGAAAGCGGGAGGTTGAGAGCGAAACGGATCCAATCCAAAAGGAACTGAAGGAAGAAGTGGCACTTCTGTTCATAATTACCAAAAGCGCCATGCCTGCGACTTGAGAATTCACAGATCAAAGACTAATTACTTTCTTCTTATATTTTAATTCACTGTAGAAACGAAATAAGATTCCTTTAGAAATCAGGAACAATGGAAATGTTCGAAACTTTAGAAATTCTCGGATTGGATTAATTACTTAAGTTGATCTAGCTTATTTTAGTAACTTTTATTAGTGCATTTTATAGTCACTTTCTTTAGATAGGACCCGTTCATGATAGTGTAATTGGATTGTAATTGGATTAGTTAAGGAGGCCCACGAGTATTTATGAGGTCGTGTGGTTCCTTTATAAAATGCACTTTTGAAAAGGAAAACGTGGGCCGATTTCTTATAAATTTCAGCCTCCGAAAGATGAGATCCTTGAGTACTTTAATAATTTAAATTTTATGCCGACCAGAATCGAATTATTTCTCAGGCCCGGCTAGAGGGGTAGTGGGATACCAATATACCCGTTTTTTTTTTTCCCATAAGATACCAATATACCTTAAAATTGTAAAACGTGTGATACGTAATACCTAAAATTATCTTGAAGAATTCTATTCGTGTCTGTATACTGAATGCTTAAAATTGAGGAAAAACCAGATACTTAATACCCGAACTGTGACATAAAAATATCATATACCTGCCATATGCCTCTAGATACCCTATACCCAAAACCCCTGGCCGGGCCTGATTTCTGTAGTAAAAGGTTTTCCAAAACGTTCTTTTCCAAGAAAATGCAATTTTTCCTTATTTGACACGGTGAAGGTTTTGAAAACACCCCGTAGAGGCTAAGAAACAGCGGGGGTTAACTCAAGCGAGTTACATGAGCATTCAAACCTTAGATTTGCCAAACCAGCGACGTCTTAATTTCTCGCTCAAGGTTTGGCAAATTTACTGTTTGGATTCTCGTAGAACACGCTATGAGTAAACGCTCGCTGTTTTTGGCCTCTACGAGGTGTTTTAATACTTTTTTTTAGTTCTTATTTATTTGCTGTACAGTAATAATGACAATCACAATAACAATGACAATGACAATGACAGTGACAACGACAACGACAACGACAACGACAATGACAATGACAATGACAATGACAGTGACGATGACGATGACGATGACGATGACGATGACGATGACAATGACAATGACGATGACGATGACGATGACGATGACGATGACGATGACGATGACGACGACGCCGACGACGATAGTGATAGTGATAGTGATAGTGATAGTGATAGTGATAGCGACAGTGATAGTGATAGTGATAGTGATAGTGATAGTGATAGTGAAATTGATAGTGATAGTGATAGTGATAGTGATAGTGACAGTGACATTGACAGTGACAGTGACAGTGACAGTGACAGTGACAGTGACAGTGACAGTGATAGTGATAGTGACAGTGACAGTGACAGTGACAGTGATAGTGACAGTGATAGTGATAGTGATAGTGATAGTGATAGTGATAGTGGGAGGGTTTAGTAGTTTCTGGAACTTTCTTGTTCTCTCCCCCATTTCAGAGTCCCACAATGTGTCTGTTACGTTTGAATACAGTAGAAACGGTACACTGTGGATCTACGGTGATTCCCTGGGCCTCCGTCTCACGCGTTCAGTGCGGTCTCGCCCGCTTTGCCAAATGCTGTACACGCAATGTCGTAATAGTTATACCTGGATCTATCCCGTCAGAAACAAGTGGAAATCCATACACGAAGACGATGATTTCATGCCTGAACGGGTAATCGGTCAGGTTCTTGCAGTCTTGCAGAATCCACTCATGCAGGGAGAGGAGAACGTTCTGCTTTTAAACCTTGGACTACACTTCACACAGGCAGTCAATTTCACTACTTACCAACGACTCATTGGAGATCTGATAGTCAGATTAAAAGACACCGAACTTGATTCGCAAGGCCAAACGGTCCCAAAGTACAAAGCAAAGATTATCTGGAAAACAACGACTTTCATGCACAAAGAAAAAGCTTCAAGGAGGAACGAGACACGTTTTAGATTCTTTACTCCGCAGGTATATGTTGCAAACGACCATTGTTTTGCCGTTTCTGCTCACCACTCTGTAAACGCTATATTTGCAAATGGAAGCTGGCTGGCCTTAAAATGCCCCTAACGCCAAAATGTTTTTCCCTTAAATATATAAAAACGCATTGCACCTTTTTGGGCCTTTATAAACCCAATTTTGACCTTTTATAGGCTGTATAAGTTACGAAATCTAGCCACCATCTGTCTCACGACAGAACTAGTAAGTGGCTTGGGTCTAGTCCTGGTTTGACGTCACAAACTACTTTTCATGCATGATAATGCGATGCAAACAGTCTGTGACGTCAAACCAGGACTAGACCCATGCCTCTTACTAGCTCAGGCGTTGGACAGACGATGGCTAGATTTCGTAACTTTTACAGCCTATATAAGTCAGCCTATACAAGGTTTAAAAAGGCACAATGCGTTTCAAACACTTACAAAGATTTATTTAAGCGAAAATAATATTTTGGAGTTATGGGCACTGAAAATTGATTTTTTTTTGTTCAAGGTCTTTCTGAAAGGTCGTCATCTTGAATCCGAAATCTTGGGTTTCCTAATTTCTCTGAACATGCCAAAGGATGTTTTCAAGAGTTCTTCAGTGAAAAGTAGTTCATTTGTTCAAGTTTTATATACCAGGCTGGCTTGCAAATAGCGTAGCGCTAATCGCGGCAAGCCAGACTGTAAACAGAATAAGTTTCTGTAAACGTTTCTGCTTGGTAGCTCCCATTATTCCTTATGTTTACAAATGTTTTATTCTTTCCAGCGAGTTGCTTTATTTAGTGCCTATGCAATGTCAGCCATGTGCCAAGCCGGATATGACGTCGTAGACGTGTATCCCATGACCGCCTCTTTCCCCGGTGGTACAATAGACTATGTTCACTACCGTAATCACGTGTTCAGTGCTATGGAAACACTGTTGGAGGCGTACAAAGCAAACAACAACAAAGTACTAGGAAGAAACGAGAAGAGAAACAACATAACACGGTGTATCGGCTGACAGATGGGAATGGGATATCAAAAGAGCAGGGATAAGATGGAAACTAAGGGTAGCATTGGGAGGAAACTGGACGAAATAAAACGGTATTTAAGGATACTGCAACAAATATTCTTTCTTAGTCAGCATTTGACATTGAAAGCAGTAAAAGCACATTGGCTCGGAAGGAGGGGGGGGGGGGGGGTACTAAAAAATTAATACGGGGAGGCTCCGTCAAACGCAAAAGTTCCAACCACGAAACTGTACAATCCCAAAATTACGATTCATGAAGACGGCCAAGTGAAAACCAAAATTCATGAAAATACTTCAAAAAAAATAACGAAAGATATACATAAGACGAGGAACGTGGTTTTGGTAATTTTGTCTGGGATCAACGGAACAGATAGCATGAAGGCTATGTGTGTCGAAGAGGGCTGCTACACTTAAAAGGAACCTCAGGACTCCTACAAAAAATTCACGCTAAATTGTTAGAAATATTTACTAGATTCCAAATTTCATTTTCAAACGTGCATATAACATTTAAGTGTACAAAAAAATCGATGTCATCATCGTCTATTTTTGGCGTGGCCAGTTTGGATTTGATGACATGTTGTGGTTGCAGCTATTCTCAGGAAGCAAATGAAGCAGAAAATCCTTTGTGTTAAACAATAGGGCAACCATAACACGTCATCAAATCCAAAATGGCCGCGCCCGGAAAATTTAAAAGCGAAAATAGGCGATTTTATCGAATATCGATTTTTTTACGTATAAGAATAGGTTTGACTAACAATTTAACTATAAAAGATTGAGAAAATATTGAAAAACTTAAAACCATCTCGGTTAAAAATTTAAAAGGTTTTAAAAACGACGACGTTTCGACGTTCTCTTAATGTCATTTTCAAGTCGAAAGTGAATAAAATTGAGAACGAATATAAATGTAAAAGAATTCCTAAGAGACTCGAGCGGTTACGTAATGTGATGTGAATGAATAATAGAATGATAAAATATGTCACGAAAAATGTTTCGCACGAATAGAGTCTTTCTGAGTATTTAACTCAGGGTTCAATTCCTTGATGAAAAGCGTCTCAAAAAGATGCTTTATCCACGTTTCAAATCTAGTAATTATTTCCTACAATTTAGGGCCAATTTGTTACGAAGATTGAAGGTTGCCTTTAAATTTGACTCTACGTAGACTTTTAAAATTAAACACAAGGCCGTAGAGTGCGACAAACCGAGGCGCTTACCTGAAGAACAGGCTTGAATTAACTCGAGGCTAAAGTGTGTCTCATGACCTAGTCTCATCTATCCTGACAATTTTATTTCAAATAGAAGTGGTGGATCTCTTCTCTCTCCGCAAACTTTCAGGAGGTTCACACCTTCTGTAACAGATCTGTACTCAGGATTTTTCTTCCCTATCACCTTTTTCCCAACGGAATTCTTTGTATTTCGTGTATTGAGGAAAAGGTGTCATCGCGTAATTTGTTAGCCACAAAACGAAGTCTAGCCTTTAACAAAAACCGTACACAGTTGAAAAACGTTAAAATCAAATATTTTTTCCCGGGATATCCAAGCATAACACAACGTGGTATTTTTTATCAATGAGAACCTGACAACATATAGGCGAGGATTATTAGAAAAAGCCAACAGGCGCAGAAGAGATGGTACATTGCTTAGTGTTTGGACAATGGATGGTAAGTTCTTTGTTAGAACTTCTCCTGATTGCAGACCTGTTAGAATCGTCCCTGAGGAAGACTTAGATAATTTATAATCAGTACCACAAATACATTCTTAGCATAAGGCGTCCGCTCTTTCCCTGCTACTAGTTTATTGTTAATCAAAATTACCTTTTGCCATTATTTTGGCATTTCGATGTTGCAAATTATCTAAACTAGTAAGAATCCCCGCTAGTAGTAACCCCAGAACGTTTTGTGAAAAAACTAAGTAAAGAACAAAGATTTAGAGAGGGGGTTGTTGGTAAAGGCCTTGGCGAGCTTAATGTAGTTTTGAACGTGCAAAATGAAGTAAGGGGGTGGTAAGTTATGAAATTATTATGTTAGTACAAAATATTTTGGGTTCAACAAGGACAGCACCCTGTGGCAAGTTGCCCGAGGGTGTTGCAGTGTGGTGAGAATGTATGTCACGTGACTTGTGGAGGCCCAAAGATCATCCCGAACCCAAAACTAACCCTACGCCAACGAACTGACCCAGAGGGCAAAGCAACAGACGTTATATATGCAACCCCAACCCAACCATACAGTTCAGTCAAGGGTTACTATGTCTGTTCCCGGAAGGTGTCAAATACTTGGTCACGTGACATCCGTTGTTTCCCTTAAGTGTAATGGCTTATCAAATTGTAGGTAAATTAACTAAAGGTGTTTTATTTATTATCGTTCCATTTATTGTTTAGTTACATATGCGACATTACGGTTTATATTCCATCAAACGGTTAACATTCCCTGATAGTGGTAGGCTTTGTCTTTGGTCTGATTCTTTATTTACCGGTAGTCTTTTTAAATATGTCAGCTTAGAATTTATTTATCAACTCCATGCAATTATATTTTATTAGTTAAAATCCTTCTGCTATCTTATAACATCTGGATTTCCATAAAACGTACTTAAATGGTCGGTGAAATATTCAAGTTGATCTCGTTGAATGTGAGGGGCGTAAATAACTTCCAAAAATGAAGAACAATGTTTTTATGGTGTCGACGAAAAAAGTCTCACCTTGTCTTTTTGTATGAGACACATTCTAAAAAAGAGATAGAAACTCAGTGGAGAAACAAATGGGGTGGAAAAATTTTGTTTTCTCGTGGGAGCTCAAATTTGGCAGGTGTTGCAATACTACCATTTGCGTTCAACCGTGAAGCATGAACGTTTTTTCGTGCATGTTTTTTTTTTTTTCAAACGAGACAGTTTCCCAGACAACTGTAACGATTGGACCAATGAAAATGTTTCCTTTGGAGCGCGAAACTATCAATGTTTGTCAAACAAACGTTGCACGTTTAGTCCACATGGTGTGTAGGTTTGACAAAATTAAGGTTATCTTTTGAGGGTTTTGGACGCCAGGTGTCAACCTCAGAGAGATGGAGGCGCGAAAGGTAAACCAATTCGGACGTACATATCGCACTGGAGTTGCTGTGGATGAAGACATGCGATTACTAGTAATAGATAGAATTCTCCAGGAAGGTGGAGATCGAGCGACTGGATACATTCCGAGATCGTTTTGTTATTTTTCCGAGGAACTGAAGCTTTCCGTAAACACCATTACAAAGATTTGGAGAAAAGTTTGTGGGGAACTCTCGATTAGCGCTAGACCTAAAGGAAGTACAAAGTGGAGTAAATTAACAGAAGACGATGAAGAACTTATAGAGATAAGACTGAAAAACCGTCTGTCTCACTTGCAGAAATAATAAGTAGTCTTGAAGAAATGGACGGTGTAGAAGTGTCAATGGCTGCTGTTTCGAGAGCGCTAAAGCACAGATTGCCATCAGGTCCTTATACGAGAAAAAAGTCACGACGATCGCACATGAACGATTTACACCAACAAACATATTTTACACACAACTTTTCATCAATTATTTGGCAACTAAAGATCCAAGACGGATTAAATTCTTTGACGGAGCAGGCGTAAAGTTCAGGCTGGTTTTCACTAGCGACGGAGTCGGAGTCGGAGTCGTAATCAGAAGTGTGGGGCGTTATGATGTAGTGAAAATCAAAGCGACGGAGTCGGAAGAAAAACAGTGATTCCGTTATGACTCCGTCGCTTATGATCTAGTGAAAACTAGATTGTCGGAGTCAGAAGCACTATTTTGGTTTCAAAATGTAATCTGAAAGCGTGAGAACAAGCATTGTGATTGTTTGGTTTTTCCGCTTCTGCTTCCCACTCCGACACACTAGTTTTCACTGGATCATAAGCGACGGAGTCATAAGCGGAATCGGAAGAAAATGGAAACGTTCTGATTCTTCCGACTCCGATTGCTTCGAGCTTATGACTCCGCTTACGACTCCGATTTTTTTGATTTTCACTGGGTCATAAGCGCCCTTACGACTCCGACTACGACTCCGACTCCGACTCCGTCGCCAGTGAAAACCAGCTTTTACCGGATGTGGGAAAGAGGTTGTACGTACATAGTTGAACTCGCTGTGTAGAAGTCATGAAAAAGGGAGAATCACCAAACACAACACTAAACATGCTAGTATCGTTGGATGGGCCTGAATACTATAACCTCATGGATGGCGCTACCAATACTTTGCAATTTTTACAGTTTTTCGAAGAAGCTGGTAATTGCGTGAACTTTTGCAAACCGGGCGTCCCTGTTTACAGGTTGGGGATATTATAGTAATGGACAATTTGTCTGCACATCATTATGAAGGTGGGGGAATTCTTGAAGGATGGCTAGAAGAAATGGGGATCGAACTAATCTACCTACCAAGCTATTCATCCGACTTGAATCCTATATAGAGCTTTGTTTCAATAAGCTGAAAACTCTTCTAAATGGTGAATTCCAAGAACTCGTGCATACAAATACGAAGCTTGCCGTAATGGAGGCAGTTGAAAGGATAACAACCCAAGACATGACTGGCTTCTATGAAGGGACTGCTTATCTGCTTGACTTGCCTTCAGACTTTCACGGATCTCGTGGTCAAAAACAGGAAGAACATAGCGTGTAAAAGTTATTTTTAGCTCCACGCGTGGGAGATCTGCATACTTGCCGCAATTACAGTAGTGATAAAAATATTTTAAAATGTTCAGATACAGCATAATATATAATTCCTATACAGGATATTTAAACAGTATCAGTTTGTGATCAGAAACAAGATTTTGTTATATCCATATCGTGTGTTGAAATTATGTTTGTGAGTTAGGCTGAGAAAGTTATTTTTAGCTCTGTAAAGCGCGGCGCTTGAGCTGAGTTAGGACGCAAAATCTTAAATCAATCCAGGATTTGAATTTTTAGTAAAAGTGCAACAATGTCATGAAAAACAGAACTAGTGAAGTTGTTTTCACTTCTGCAAGAATAACCAGCGCGAGGACGGCATCAATACGTACACTTTTATATCTCTTTTTGAATTCAATTGTATTTATTTATTTATTTATTTATTTATTTATTTATTTATTTATTTATTTATGTTTTTGAATTGACTACAGATCTGACAGACTGCAACCCAACAGAATATTTGGAGCTATATTTTCAAAAAAGTGAACCCTTAACTCTTGAACAGTTATGAAGTTTTGATTGTCAGAACTCAACAAATTATAGAACAGCAACTGTAAATTCAAACTGTACGCCAGAAATGCGCTTGTTATGCGCTAACTGTGGAGAAGTTTACAATTCATACCAGGTGTTCATCAATTATTTCCCAAGTGTTGGTTTCTTTGGCTCGAACTTAACAGGAGATTGGCCGCTTCTCCTTCCGAAGGCTTCGCTTGTGATTTCGACGAAGGAGCGCAATCAGTAAAGGCTGAATTGGTGCTTGTACTTGTGGTAAGTGTGCATGTGCTAGTGGGCCTTGGCTCATAAAAGCTAGGTGCATACTTCATTCTGGTCATTTCATAGCTATAAGATGGATGGTGCAGTAGTGGATATCCAAGTAAATGGGGAGGAAATTAAAACTGCTGTACCGATCATTTTCAAAAAAATGGAAAGCAGCAGTGGAAGTGTTTAGCTAAAATATGGAATCGGAATCCGGAATCCGGAATCTGGAATCCGGAGTCCGGAATCCGGAATGTAAAGAAGTTTAGTAGAAAATTTTGACGAAGGTTGAAGACGCTTGGGTAATAACATGATCAAAAATTATATGATGACTTAGGCCTATGAAGTTTATTCTAAGGCAGCATTTTAATACTTTGGTTTTACTTTTAATAAACCGCCTGATTCCTTTAAAGCACACGGCTTCTCAATCACACCACAACGATACTAATCAATGTATTGTGCATTTTGAACATTTTAAAATCTTTTCATTTTAATTAAAAGCGCCTTCTCTCATTCTTTTTGTCGAGGAAAAGTGTTAGGCCTGTCCACAAGTTGACGGCAACTTTTTGAACAACTTTCGATTTCCGATCAACCTTTTTTGATTTCGATCAACCTTTTTTTCCGTTTTCAATGTTTCAGGTTATTCATTTTAGCTTGATCTTTATAAAACAAGAGCTTTTTTTGCTTATTAATTTAAACGCTATCTGACCAAAAAGCAGAGAAAAATCACTTAGCATATTTTGACTTAATTGCGCGTGGGAAGGCTTAAGCCTGATTGTACGGTGGCCCAAAAGGGTCAATCACAAATCGATTTGCCAAAACACGAAACGATGTCTCAAAGTACAAACCAATTTCCAGAAACAAATCAGTTTACCATAACACAAAACAATTTCTCAAAAACACAAACCAATTTCTCAAAGCACAAATCAATTTCCCGAAACACAAATCAGTTTACCGAAACACAAACAACTTCTCAAAACACACACCAATTTTCCAGAAACACAAATCAAAAGGCTGGGCACTTGCGCTGTGATTAGCAGAGCGTCCAACATGGCGACTGCTACTTTAACGAGAATGTTCTGCCACAACTGTGGATCTGAAGTGCTAGAGGAGTATTTGTATTGCTCTCAGGGTGGAAAAAAGTTGGAAATTGCTGTGCCATCTTTTCGATTACTGCTGTCCTCCGAAAATGTAACGGAAAAGAAGCAATAGAGGCTTACTTTAACAGTGGATTCAGTTACGTTATTCTAGGCTTTCTTGCGAAGTATCATGACGTACCGATGTCGTTGTCAACGCTTAAAAGGAGGCTATCTGAATACAATCTCAAAAGAAACAAAGCGAACGTCGGTTTGTCTGACGTGGAGAGATTGATACGAAACGAGCTGGATGGCCCAGGCAGCATTTCTGCGGGTTACAGAGGAGTGTGGCATACATTGCGTGTGAAGTATGGCTTGTATATTCCAAGTGTAGAGGTGGCATCCCTTTTAAGAAAGTTCGATCCAGCTGGAGTAGAACAGCGAAAAAGGCACAAGTTGAAAAGAATAAAGTATAACTCACCTGGACCACATTACTGCTGGCATGTGGATGGGAATGACAAATTAAAACCTTTTGGCTTTCCAATTCATGGTGCTATTGATGGCTATAGTCGCAGGGTATTGTGGCTTTATGTTGACAGGACTAACAATGTTGCAGGGGTCATGGCCAAATATTTTGTAGACTGTGTTGAGGAGGTCGGGGGCTGCCCTTTACTACTGAGAACAGATTGTGGAACTCAGAATGTAGTATTTGCAGGTGCACAGAGCTTTCTAAGAGCAGAGTGTGGTGATAATTTAGCTGGTGAAAAAGCACACCGTTATGGTCCTTCAACTGGAAACCAACGGATAGAGGCTTGGTGGTCCTACTATCGCCGTAGCCGTCTCACTTGGTGGATTAACTTCATCAAGGACCTTGTAGACCGGGGAGTATTTTTACCTGGCAATACACTTCATCAGGAATGCTTATGGTTCTGTTTTGCAGAGTTAATTCAGCAAAATCTAGATTTTGTGAAGATATATTGGAATACACACTATGTTCGCCAGTCAAGGCATGATACAGTTCCTGGAAAGCCAGATGAACTATATTTTCTCCCAGAAAACTTTGGTACCTCAGACCTCTTGTAACCAGTGTCTCCTCAAAAGCTTGATGAAGTCAGAATAAAATGTAAAACAACTGATTCAAAGAATGACTTTCAGGAGTACTTTAATCATGTTTTGCCCCTGCGTAATATTTCGAAGCCCACTAACTGGAAAGAAGCTTTAAATCTGTTCTCTTATTTAATAACAGTTGCTTTGCAAACCTGTATATTGTAAACACTGGAAAATACTTTAGCAAGGACCACCGTTGCAAAATAGAAGAGCCGGATCCTGTAATAGATCTAACCAGCTATAAAATTGTAAACTAGAGAACGGTAAAAACAAGCAAGGCTGGTTACACAGCTAGGAATATATATTTAAACCAATATTTCGGGAGGCACAGCCACCCTTCATCAGGGTGTTACATATTATGACCCTAAGATGAAACGACGTTACAGTTAAAAAAAAAAGTTGTAGATGTAACATGTTATTATAATAAAGGTAAACAATACAACGTAAAATAAAAAACGTTACAGTTTGAAAATTTGAAAAAAAACGTAACATGAAAACAAAAAGATAGGTATTATATTTCTTTTTTTCTGTTGATACCTAACGGTTCAAAAGTTTGACCTCTATCAATTAGATATGCTTCTCTGGCTCTTCGTACACCGTCACGATTAGATTTGGACAGTTCTAGTGGAATTAGTTGTATGGCAGAAGCGCTGTGACCGTTAGAGAGAAAATGTTCTGATACTGCAGTGGGTTTAGAGCTGTTGGTTTGTTTGTCGACTGTTCTACGATGTTCGTTGAAACGGTCCCTTAGTCGTCCTTTAGTTTCGCCTATGTATTGTTTGTGACAGTGATTGCATTGTACCATGTATATGACATTTTTGGAATTAGAGTCAATGTGACGTTTGATAAATCTAGTTTCGCCGGTGGAATGAAAAGTATAGGTTGTAAGTCCATCCGTTATGTAGTAGCATGATAAACAGTTGTGGCCACAGCGAAAGGCACCAAGGGGTTGATTATTTTTAGCAGGTTTACGTAGTTTAGCACTGACCAATAGATCTTTAAGATTGTTAGAACGTCGGAAAGCAACTAGAGGGGCAGCCTTGAAAACGTCAACGCAGCGGGAAGATGAAGATAAAATGTTGAAGTGTTTGTGAATAATAGATGATACGGAGCGAATAGCTGGATTGTATGTAAGAGCCGGATCCTGTAATAGATCTAACCAGCTATAAAATTGTAAACTAAAGAACGGTAAAAACAAGCAAGGCTGGTTATACAGCTAGGAATATATATTTAAACCAATATTTCGGGAGGCACAGCCTTCCTTCATCAGGGTGTTACATTATGACATTATGACCCTAAGATGAAACGACGTTACAGTTTAAAAAAAAAGTTGTAGATGTAACATGATATTATAATAAAGGTAAACAATACAACGTAAAATAAAAACCGTTACAGTTTGAAAATTACATGAAAACATGAAAACAAAAAGATAGGTATTATATTTCTTCTTTTCTGTTGATACTTAACCGTTGTTCAGTGACACGTTGACGTCCAGAAAGGGTATGGATGAGAAAGAATAATTGGAAGTAAATTTAATTGTAGGGTGAATGTTGTTGAGATACGTGGTGAAGGTGTTGAGATCGTCTACTGAGTGTGTCCATATCATGAAAATGTCATCTAGAAAGCGCCACTACTGATCTTTACACTAAGGCTACTGACAAACATTTCTACTTGTTACAATCCTCTTGCCATCCCAGACACAGCAAAAGAGCTATTCCATTCAGTTTAGCTCTCAGACTTCCACGCATCTGCTCTTCTGACGAAACTTTCGCACTCCGTCTTAACGAACTTAAGTCTTATCTCAACAAACGTGGGTACAATCTCTCTTTCCTCAACAACGAAATACAACGCGTTTACAACATTTCACGTACCGAAGCACTTGCCCCAAACAACGCAATTCCGATAATAACCAGCCTACACGTGTACCCCTTGTCATTACATACAATCCAGCTATTCGCTCCGTATCATCTATTATTCACAAACACTTTTATTTTTATTTATTATCTCGCCGCATAGAAAAAATTACAAGTAGAATAGAAAAGGTAATAAATAGCTAATTAATATTAAATTTAAAGTGTACATACAATTTTGAAGGAAGGACTGTGGCGGGGAAATCTCCGAGAAGCAAAGCTTATGAGGAATAGAGATTCCCCCCACGGGCATTAAATATTACTAGGCGGTATTTAAAAATAAAGAAAAGACATGTATTTTAAGTATATGAGTGTGATTGGACAAAAATGATATATATAAATTGTTCTGGTAATTAGGTAGTGTCTTGTCTGGCCCTTAAAAATGGTTTGATCACACGCTTGAATATATTAAAAGTCGGGGCGTTTTTGATGTTACTCGGTAGTGAATTCCATATCCTAGGACCTTGAAACAGGATCGAAAATTTTTTGATATTTGTTCTACAGGTATGAGATCGGTAAAGGTCAGAGTATCTCGTTGAATATTGATGAATCTGATTTCCAGTTTGAAAGATTTGATTAAAAGCAGTAGGTAAAGCGTCATGATGATATAAGTACATAAAAGAACTTACTTGGAGCGAGTAGATATTAAAGACATCAAGAATTTTTAAATTTGCAAAAAGAGGTTTACTTGAAGCCCTATAGTCAGCCTTGGAGATCGCCCGTACTGCTCTTTTCTGTAGTATGTAAATTCGTTGCAGGTTGGTAACATAAGTAGAGGCCCAAATTAAATTGCAATAAGTAAGATAAGGATAAACAAGGGCATAGTATAGTGTAAGAAGAGATTTTGAGGGCAAATAGTATTTAGCTTTATAAAGTAACCCGATAGATTTAGAAATCTTAGCCGTAATAAAATTTACATGAGTTTTCCACGTAAGGTGCTGATCAATATAAACTCCAAGAAACTTAGTATTGTCTACTTGTTCAAGTACATTATTTTCTATGACAATCTGCCTACTGATAGGTAACGTTTTTTGCCTTGGTCTGAAGATCATTAGTTTTGTTTTCTTGACGTTTATTGATAACTTATTGGCTTTTAGCCAAGTTGAAACATTGTGGAGCTGGTGTCATCAGCAAATAATATAAATTCGAGTTCATTAGAACTAGAGCAGGCTGGGAGATCATTTATATAAATAATAAAAAAGAGGGGCCTAGTATAGAGCCTTGCGGTACGCCACAAATTTGTCTTAAAGCATCGAATTTAAAATCATCAATTTGGACATATTGTATTCTATTACAAAAATAGTCAGTTATCCATTGATGGGCTGTCCCAGTGATGCCACATGCTTCCAGTTTAGATAATAGTATTGCATGATCTAGGGTATCAAAGGCTTTTGATAAGTCAAGAAATATTCCAGCTAAGTATTTTTGACAGTCGACGGCGTTGGCGACTTTGTTCATAAAATTAATCAAAGCGTGGGAAGTAGAGTGGCCAGGACGGAAACCGAATTGATGTTTAAATAATATGTCATTATCGACTAAGAATTGAAATATACGATTATAAACAGCTCTTTCGAAGATTTTAGAAAAGGCAGGAAGTATAGAAATTGGTCGGTAGTTTTGTGCCAAGCTAGCGTTATCAGATTTAAAGATATTAATAATTTTAGATATTTTCAGTCTATCTGGAAAAAACTCCTGATGACAAAGATAGGTTAATAATTGATAACAGCGGATCTGAGATGAGGTCGAGTGTTTTTTTGATAATAGAAATTGGAACGTTATCAGGTCCGGGGGCCTTACCGTCTTTAAAACCTTTTGTTATTGTTTTGACTTCCTCAGCGGTTACATGAGTGAAGGTTGACAGAGATTCTGAGGGCACACTGCTTATAAAATCCTGGAACGACTTGGAAGCAAATTTTGGTCAATAAAGAGGCCAACTCCTCCGCCAATTCTATTAGTGCGATGGTTGCTAACAAAATTGTAACCTTCAAAGCTTAAGTCATTAACATTACTTTCTTTCCCCCATGTCTCCGTTATGGCAAGAAATGAAAACTTATGATTTATACTGGCTAGTAAGTGGGCAAGGGCGTCTTGGTTTTTAACTAGGCTGCGGGCATTTAAATGAAATAGCAAGTAGGATATTAAGTTATTACCACCCGTTACCCCATTCAAATCTTCCAGTCTCGTAATTGCAATAACTAGCTGAACTAGCATAACTTTGGTTATTTAAATCAGGGTCAAGGTCACTATTAGGATCACTAAGGCTAGAATGTTGGTCAAGAATTGGGTTGAAAAAAAGTGTTTCAAGTTGATCAGTGTCATAGCTTATTGTCCCATGTTGAAACTCATAAAGGACAATTTTAAAAGCATTGTCATCCAAATCATGGAATGGAAACTGAGACTTACAGTAATTACATAGTAAAGATCCTGTTGATTCGCTGCAGAGATGACAAGTCATATTAATCGGCATTACTAAATTCTCCTGATGCTCTCTCATCATTTCAACATTTTATCTTCATCTCCCCGCTGCGTTGACGTTTTCAAGGCTGCCCCTCTAGTTGCTTTCCGACGTTCTAACAATCTTAACGATCTATTGGTCAGTGCTAAACTACGTAAACCTGCTAAAAATAATCAACCCCTTGGTGCCTTTCGCTGTGGCCACAACTGTTTATCATGCTACTACATAACTGATGGACTTACAACCTATACTTTTCATTCCACCGGCGAAACTAGATTTATCAAACGTCACATTGACTCTAATTCCAAAAATGTCATATACATGGTACAATGCAATCACTGTCACACACAATACATAGGCGAAACTAAAGGACGACTAAGGGACCGTTTCAACGAACATCGTAGAACAGTCGACAAACAAACCAACAGCTCTAAACCCACTGCAGTATCAGAACATTTTCTCTCTAACGGTCACAGCGCTTCTGCCATACAACTAATTCCACTAGAACTGTCCAAATCTAATCGTGACGGTGTACGAAGAGCCAGAGAAGCATATCTAATTGATAGAGGTCAAACTTTTGAACCGTTAAGTATCAACAGAAAAAAAGAAATATAATACCTATCTTTTTGTTTTCATGTTACGTTTTTTTCAAATTTTCAAACTGTAACGTTTTTAATTTTACGTTGTATTGTTTACCTTTATTATAATAACATGTTACATCTACAACTTTTTTTTAAACTGTAACGTCCTTTCATCTTAGGGTCATAATATGTAAAACCCTGATGAAGGAAGGCTGCGCCTCCCGAAATATTGGTTTAAATATATATTCCTAGCTGTGTAACCAGCCTTGCCTGTTTTTTACCGCTCCCTGTATATGATAGTCCACAACCAAGAACATACATGTAAATGAAAAGAAATAGGACATAGTTCCCAGTAACCATAGAAATACCATTTACATGTACTTTTTATAAAAAAAAAAAAAAAAAAAAACTTGGAGAAAATTACATGAAGTTCCGATTTTTTTGCCAATCGGAGATATTCCAGCCTTCTTTACAAGCCTACGTAAGCAATTGTTGTTAACGTACATAACTGCAATGATAATGACGAAATGGTATGAATTTGCGTGCTTATGACGTCATAAATCTCACAAAAACGCGAGTTTTCAAAAATCGATACGTAGTGTTTTGTAGCCTGGCGATCGTTAACCATTGACACCATTTTCGATATCCAGAAGTGTACGCCACTAGAGTTTTAGGCCTTTTTCTGTTCTGGTCACGTGACTTACCAAAAATGGTTGTGACTCGAAAATCTTTTAAAACTTTTTGATTGTAAAAACATAGGCAGACAGCTTGCCTGTGCAAGTTAGGGTTTCCAAGATAGGAGGGTTGGGAACTTTCCATAGCAACAATGTTAGCTAATTTTGTAGTTAAGTTAGTCCCCCCTTAACTTTCCCACTTGTGAGGTCACTAATTGACACTTTCACTGCATCTAATTTACCATACAGTATGTAGTCTACAACAGGGGCAGCAAACATTGCAGGGCCAGATGATCCTTGATATACTGATAGTGCTGAAATAACGCCATAATGGAGATACTCCTCCCTCTGAAGAGCAATCATATTGTGGACAAATCTACGGCTGGTAGGAAGCCCATCATTGCTTAAGGATATGCCATTTTCAAAGTCAGACATCATCACTGTCAGTTTTATCAATAACAGATACATATGATTGAAGAGGATCACAAGAGCCAAGCTGGCACTGAAGCGATTCTCGCCACCCGGCCTGCGTAGCGTGCGTGATCGTGCGCAGAAAATCCCAATTAGACTCGCCATCACTCTCGCGGTTCCCCTGCTCAGAAAAAGAACCTTGGGAACAGGTTACATTCTCCTTACGACAAAAACAACTAAAAAGTTAACATCTGCACACGATTCAAGTCTGTATCACAAGTGATTACTTACAGCATCCTTTATTTATACACGCTATTGGGTTAAAGCAAAAGCTTCCTACGAAAATCTCTTTCATAAAGGTGGGCCTAAATTCCCGAAACGCAATAATGAAGAAATTTGTGCAAATTCACACGGAAAACAGTGTCACTGAAATACATACATTCCGCATTAGTAAATACAGCACAAAACAAAAGTTAGTTGTGAGGTAAAAGCATCCAGCAGTTCTTTGAGGTAGTCGACTATGTTTACATCATCGTGACCCAGATGGCATGTTTGTGCATTTCGTAAGGTGAAATAAGATCTTTTTTACCGAGTCTCAAAAGGTTAACTGAAAAGAGAAAAAAGAAAGACTGTCCTTTCGCCAAAGATATCTAAAACTAAGATACTTGCACCAGGCTGTGCGCATGAGCAACTGTATGGTGTCGAAGGCCAATTACAGACGCCACTAATCTCATTCTAAAACAGAAAGAACTCTAGCATACTTGCCGCTTTGCTAAAACGCGGGTAAAGGGTAGATGAAACTAAAGGCTAAGTTAAGGATAATTATTTTATTTTTTATGTCTGTTCTTCAGGACACAATTCATACAGTCTTAGTGTTCAGTGCATATAATTTACAGATAAGTAGTGGAAGTCAGGACTGTTGCCGATTACTAAGATTGGATTATTTTGTTATAGTTACAGTTATCATGTTAATCAGGTCTTTCTGCAAGTACAGGAAAACCAGTATTTTGTTCACTTTTTTTTAGGATTTGAAGGAGTTCTTTTGTTTTACTTGCACATGCACTTGTACTTGCAGACGGAGGCCGTTTATGATTTTAAAGTTTTTCACTGGTAGAAGTAGCCTATGCTGGCAAATATCATTCACGCTTTGATAACACTGTTGGTGGCTGCTGCTGAGAAGTATGTGATTGTAGCGATAAATGTAAAGTTATTAAAATGTATAAGTATAAAGATTGAATTTACACTAAAGATGGTATTAATTTTAACTATTACGCTTTATTTCTTAGTGAGCTCCAGAACTGTAGGATGTGCTCGTTTTGTAATAAATAAACAGTAAATGTTATTACTGGTGTGTTATTAAGTTTTGTCGGCAGGAACAATGGTGAACATGGGAGGGATTTCCATGATTTGCCTATATTAATTTGTAGGGAGACGAAGTAACTACGGTGGAAGGATGAATGCGACCTTATATTAAGTTCTTAAAATGGCTTCATAGCTCAGTTGGTTAGAGCATCGCAGCGGTATCGCGAGGTCGCGAGTTCAAACCCCGTTGAAGTCCTGAATTTTTTTCAGGCTTCTTTTCGCAAATCCATAAATTGCGTTCACAACTGCGAATTGATTTATTCTTGTCTCTTTAGTTCTTATCTTCCTTGAAAATTTGTTGTTTCACTGTTTCGCATTATTTAAATGCATTTTTTGAAAAGAAAAAAGGCACTTCTCTTACCTTACCTAGAGCAGTTCTGCCTTAGACGACTAATGGTAAAGACCCTTGTTGCTTCGCTACCCTTTAAAGATCTTGGGTGTATTTTTGATCTCCAGATCGAAAGTGGTTTTAACATTCGGTACTGACCCACTCATTAAATTATGATTCCGTGACCTTGGCACAGGTTAGCATGCATGAATAAGCTTCGGAAATGAGGGAGAACGATCCATCAATAGGAACAATTCACAGTGGCTTACTGATAAAGTCATCATGTAAATGATTTTCAGCAAATTACACGACCTATTGGTCTGCCATACTGGTGTCGAAAAAGTCAGTCTAATAAAAAAAAATTAATTAAAAAAAAACTACAGGTAGAGAGTTTTTATTTTGAGCTTGAATCACGCTGAATTGATCATACATGAACAAAACAAAAACAGCAAACAGCCCGTGAAACAGCAGTTATTCAGAATATTTCTGCGGCTTTCAGGGAATACTAAAAGCCTCGTGAAGAAAAAGTGCTTGCTACGACTGACTTGAACTGCATTGTTAGCATTAACGCGGTCCTAATGGCCATAAACACCGCTTTCTAATTCGTGGCAAATTTCTTCTTACTACCAAAACAACCGCTCTAATTTGATCCAGTTCGCCAGTTCAGCATTATAGATAGTTTTCAGTGTTCTTTTGGAACCGTGTCTGGCTAACTTTTCGAGAAAGTGAAAAAAAAAATGCTTTCGAAGACTGGGGCGGTTCCAGGTGAACAGCGAAGCAATGTATCGGCATAGCAATATTTTATCTGAGAATTTGTCTCACCGATATCTGGTAAATTTGAAAGTGATTCACTTCAAAGAGACGTTGGCGAACAATTGCTTTCAAAATCTCCGTGATTGTCCATGATTATTTTGACAGTTTCGAAATGTGAAACAAAGAGTATAAGACGTCCGTGCATGTCGAAGAGATATGGTCCACTGCTCGAGATCACCTTATGACAATGAACTATTTGGTTTATATAAATACGGGTGTACACAAACATACAACCTCATTATGGTCTTACAGGCCACCAGGGGAGTTGTGGAAATTTTATGGTCTTTGTTCTTCTCGAACGACCGAATTCTGTACAATTTCCAATGTTGCAATACGAATTTTCCTTGTTTCTTGACAAGGTATATCTCAAATTCTCACCGATATTTCGTATTCTATGTTCTACACTGACTCTACACTCTTCACTTAACAAATCGAACTAAACCTTTAGGCAGTGTTCTTGGTCATGTGGCCATCTTTTTGCAGCCACGAGTAATTATGCTAATTATACGTATAACAATTTATATCAGGGGTGTTGTGATGATGATGGTGATGACGACGACGACAACGACGACGACGACGATGATGATGATGATGATGATTATGATGATGATGATGTCAACCCACTCCACTCTTCACTCAACAAATCGAACTAAACCTTTAGGCAGTGTTCTTGGTCATGTGGCCATCTTTTTGCTGCCACGAGTAATTATGCTAATTATACGTATAACAATTTCTATCAGGGGTGTTGTGATGATGATGATGATGACGACGACGACGACCATGATGATGATGATGATGATGGCAACCCAAAACGTTATTATGGCACATATACTGCACCAAGCATCAAGAGAGGACACAAGTGCCTTTTACTGTTAATATTGAGACACGCTAAGTCTTTTTTCGCCGTTGTGGAAGGCGTCAAAATCGAATGTTCTGTAGCTCTCACATGTCATGTCTGCTTTTTGGGAATGCGCTGTTTCTTGTTGAACCTAAAACAAATTTTCCGTCTTCACCACCAACAAAACTTTCTTATTTGATCTCGGTTGCTCTCATTCGTGGCAGGAAAGTTTCAAAAAGGGGAAATGGCGCCGATAATTAACAATTGGTTCATGCGTCAGCGTCCGTTCATCGCGAGATGTGAAACAAGCGGGAAGTTTGAAGAGCACGAAAGAAAGAGTTGCTCGAGGTGTAGCTCTGCGAACTTCCCAAGTGCTTCATTCCTCAATGAACGCACAGCTGACGCACGAACTAACCGTTAAAAAAAACATTTTCAACGTAGTAGTTTAATGAGGACGACATCAGAGCGTACCCAATGGGAATATGAAGGACGCTTGCGAAATTGAATTTGATTACACGAATTTACCAGCTATGTTATGAAAGGTTTTCATACCATGCGTGGTTAATCCAGGGTTACTTTCTCGATCTGGAAATAATCGCTATGTGTTGAGAAATAGCGTTAGTGGTAAGAGCTCAAATCAGTAGCAAAAGGGGAGCCCTGTAGTAACAGGTTTTCTTGATTCACTTATTCGAGTTTATACGTGATCATTACTGGTTGTTGCTGTGGTGGCTACTTGAAAATGTTTCTTTACAAATCAGAACGCAGATAGTTTCATTGCCGGGTCAACTGGCAGTGATATACGACAAAAATTAGATAACAAAAGGCCTCAAGGAAGACATGTTGTTACTGGAAATAAAAACACACAAGGAGAAGAAGAAAAAATAGTTAAAATGCGAATTTCAGTAAAATTGTTCATCGAACGGTCGAGCCGACGCGAGCGATCGTAGGAGAAAGGAAAATGCAGCTGCAGTGTCAAACGTTTTGCCCACGTTTGGTCAGCGGTTTGTCCAAAGTCGTTTCGATTCGATTAACCTATATTTATCGTAAAGACTGGCTATTTTTACTTGTAGTTTCTTGCTCAAATGAGATTTTAATAACTGTCGACTGTAAACGGTCTCAACTTTCACACACATTTCAGCGAATCCCGGTCTGAAACGTTGACGTAATCCTAACGTTTTCGGTCCAGGGGGCCGTTTCTCAAAAGTCCCGTAAACTTTTCGGGCCCGAAAAGCCATTTCAAAAACTAAGATCCATCTACTCTAAAAAGCTGTCCCTTAACTATGACTTCAAGATACGAAAGGGCAGATTTGTTGCAAAATTTCATGCCCGGAAACGTCTTCGTTTTTAAGATATGAAGGAAATTGTGGCACCCGAAATAGACCCGAAAAGTTTCCGGGGTTTGGAGAAACGCACGCCTGCCGCCTGTCTCTTAAAACCCCCGAAAACATTTCGGGCCCGAAAAACTATTTTGCATGCACTGGATTCGTTACCAGAAATTCGATTTCTAACATTTTTAATTATCTTTTAAGAAAGCACGCTATAAAATTGAGAAATACATTGGGCTAGTTTGTTCAAAACACTCGTAAAAATGTATAGAAAACCGACTTGAAAACACTTCTTGGGCCCGAAATGCTTTCCTGAGTTTTGAGAAACGCACGCCTGATTCGAAAGATCCCTCCGAAACGTTACGGACTACGATGACATAGAGGTTACTGGCAATTATTGCCAGTAACCATACAAAAAACTGAAAAGAAAAAGTTCCCTTCAAAAAGATACGGCGTTTGTGTGTTGACCAATAATTGAGATGCACGAAAATGTGGTTTTATCAAGTAATTAAAAAAATATGTGACTGATCATCGCAGTTATAAACACTATTTAAGCAGTAGTGAAAATAAAGCCTGAAAAAAATTCAGGCTTGTACGGGATTCGAACCCACGACCTCTGCGATACCGGTGTAGCACTCTACCGACTGAGCTAACAATCGATCTGCGAGGTGGCCGTTTTGTTGGTTCGTTATACACCCGTGAGTGGTGAATGTATGAGAATGAATATATGAAAATCATACATTTGAACTGCGGATTAATGATTAAATATGTGACTGATCATCGCAGTTATGAACACTACTTAAAATAAAGCACGAAAAAAGCACGAAAAAAGCCTGAAAAAAATTCAGGCTTGTACTGATGGGATTCGAACTCACGACCGGTGCAACACTCTGCCGACTGAGCTACGTAAAGTTGGAATCACCCCTATTGTAATTGGCGCTCCTGGTACTTTTTCTAATAAGTACGTGTACGTGTGCCTTTTACTTATTAAAGGAACTGAAATGCGAGTGTGTGATCTCTGAAATATGATAATGCCGACTTGAACTTTTGCTAGTAACTGGCTATGGGACTAGGAAACTTCCTGGAATTAATAGGTTTCTCATTTGAAATAATCACGTTTTGATTGATACGTAACTGATCTATATCTATTGATGAAATGGTGTCTCATTATCGCAATTCCTGTTGCGAATGATTAAACGTAAATTCGTTCCGAAGCCAATGCTTCTAGTTGTTTAATTACACGGAGTCATATAGTGTTTTTTGTTTTGTTTGTTTTTTTTTTGTTTGTTTCGACTTTCCGATCAAGTTCGTATTCACGATGACCTATGTTTCTGTTTCTGATCATGTTTGGTGTAATTCTACCGCTTACCACCTGCTTCTACCTGAGAAATTGCTGTAATTTGATTGGCTGAGCCTAGGTATTTCAGCTTAATTTGAAAAGCTTACATGAGAAAATTACAGTTGCAATTTCCAAAATCATTAAATCACGTCTCTGTGCGAGTTAAAAAAAATTTCCAGCATGTTTCAAGATTTTCAAATTAGACTCAATCACTCAAAGAAAATTTAGAAAACCAAAAAACGAAAAATAATATTACCCTTACATGCTTTCTTTACGGTGACTCAAACGTTTGAAAACTGTAGAGAAGTTTTAAAGTTGTTTCTTCCAAGATTGGAAGGTTATAGTTTTGAAAACTTCTTGGTTTTAATCAATAATAAAAAATAGGTTTGATAGAGTAGCTCAGTGGTTAGAGCATCCGACCGGTGTCACGGAGTTCGTAGGTTCAATTCCTACCTGGGACTCTAATAATAATAATAATAATAATAATAATAATAATAATAATAATAATAATAATGAGCTTTATTTAACCAGGGAACGCCTTCAGCAGTCTGTTCTCCCAGGTGCCCCTGACATAAATAAATACAATAGTAAAGTACGTATTAAAAGAGGTTTCTTAAAACATAAAACTGTAAAAACGAACGATAAAATCCGACGTTTCGGAGTAGTCATGACTCCATTATCAAGGAAAATATAAACGATATCATGCAAATTACAGCATTTAAAGCGATTTTGGCGCGAAAAAATTAACATAAGACGGTGCGAAGATTATAAAAATACTTTCGCACGAATGAAGTCTGATTGCACGTTGTTTTCAAACGGTCACATTCATCGGAAAAATGTGTCCAAGATGAAGACAAACGATGTGCTCGATCAAGCATAGTTCTCAGTAGACCCTTTTTATACCGATTGTCAACATGACTCTGATCGTGCAAGAGTAGACCTGAATTAGTGGGTTTCACGTACACCTTTGTCTCAATTTGCGGCGATCGATTCAGTAACTGGATACCCAGAAATGGGAGCATTCCATTGCATTCGGTTTCCATCGTGAATTTTACGGAGGAATGTGCTCTGTTGAGCATGTCCAAGAAGTTGTATGCTGTTTCTGTATTGGGCATGATGGTGAGCGTATCGTCAACAAATCTTCGATAGAAAGAAGGGAGTTTACCCTCTCGCTCAAGATTTTCTTCGATGTGGGACATGAAAACATTAGCTAGTAAAGGGCCTAGGGGGGACCCCGCCCATAGCCACGCCATCAGTATTCTCAAGGCTGAAGTATCCTAAACATCTTGTTAATTCTACCATCAAAAGTTTCGTTGACTCGAAGGTTTGCGATCAGCAGCAACCTTTATCACCATATCAAGAGACAGATGACACGATTCGAGTGGTTTTACCATTCAAAGACCAAATCTCAGCGGATAGTGTGAAGAAACAACTTAATGATTTGAGCCTAGAAATACATACCACCATCCAGCCTGTGTTTGTGAGCCGGAAAATTGAACAAGAACTTAATGTTAAAGAAACAAAACCACCAATTGTAAATCAGCAGTGTGTTGTTTATGGTTTTCAATGTGACCTGTGCGATGCAGGTTATGTAGGTTACACACGCGGACATTTACATAATCGTGTAAAAGGACACAAAAAACAATCCTCCGCCATTGCCAAACATTACAAGAACATGCACGGAACAATGCCTCAGGACCTGCTAAAGCGTTTCCAAGTGCTTAAGAAATGCAAAACTAAATTTGACTGCTTAGTGTACGAAATGCTTTTTATAAGAGCCTTAAAGCCAAATCTCAACGTGCAATCAGACTCCATTCGTGCGAAAGTATTTTTATAATCTTCGCACCCTCTTATGTTAATTATTTTATTTTTATTTTATTTGATTAGCTTCGCCATTATGATACCAAAAAAAAAAAAAAACGTTACAATCAATACTTTTGGCAGGGACATCGCAACAGCTAAGTAGCCAATTACTGCGGGCCCAGAAATAAAATATATATAAAAAGAAAGAAGAAAGAAAAACACATTACATGCAGCACATAATTTTTTTCGCGCCAAAATCGCTTTAAATGCTGTAATTTGCATGATCTCGTTTATATTTTCCTTGATAATGGAGTCATGACTACTCCGAAACGTCGGATTTTATCGTTCGTTTTTAATAGTAAAGTAATGTACAATATGCACTAGTAAGTATCAACATAAATTATGAATACATCAAAACTATAGAATAAAATAAGACGTTTAAATGAATACAATAACATTTAGCTAACTTGTCTTTTAAACCTTGACACAAATAATGATAAAATAAAATGATTAAATGATTACAATAATATTTCGCTAATTTGTCTTTTAAAGCTTGATACAGAGTCAGAGTTTTGGATATTCTTAGATAATGTGTTCCATAAGGTGATGCTAGTGTACTTAAAAGTACGTTTCATGTATTCAGTTCTTGGTTTAGGTAAAACAAACTTATCTTTGTTTCTAGTATTATAACTGTGTATTTCTGAATGACGTGAGTAGTTCGTATGAAGCCCTTCTAGTTGATTATTTAAGCATTTGTAAGTAAGAATCAGGGGCACCCAACGACAAGTTTCGGTAGATATCTGTTCGGTGGAGGGTAATTCGCCTTGGGTTTTCGGCGTCGATTAAAGAGTGCACTCGGATTTTCGGAACTAAAACGTGGTCTAAAAGATTCGCAATTGGGAAATCAAAGCCCCTGAGGTTTTCGGAAAGGTCCTAATTGCTGTTTTTGAAAGTCAAAAACGTCAGCTAGCAGTTTCGGAAAGAAAATAGTTCCCTAGAAAGTTCGTGGAAAGTTCATTTCAGCTTGCATTTTCTCAAAGGAAGATTTTGTTCCCTAACATTTTCGGACAATTAGAACTACAGCTAGGGAATCCGAACAGATCAACTTCTTCTAGCTTATGAAAACATCACTTTAAAGAGACTTCAAACACCATAAGGTACTTAAACATGCTTTTCTACAGCTTTTGGATGATTTGGCTCGTTGGGTGCCCCTGATGAATGGCTTTGTTGTACTTTCTTCTCTGCTGTAATGTCGACCAGTTGAGCTTAGCTCGTACTGAGGCAGACGGGTTGCGATTGTCATTCAAGAGCATAACTCTTCCAGCACGATTTTGCAGTCTTCGTAGTCGTAGAGATGATGTCTCGCTGTATGTGTCCCAGACTACTCCGCAGTAGTCAAATAAAGGCTGAATATTTGACTTATACACGGTTTGAGCCAATGGTAATGTAAGACAAGGCATTATGCGTTTAAGGATACCGATTCTTGAGGAGACCTTGTTGCACAAGTAGTCGATATGACTTGACCAAGAAATATTACTGTCGAGTATAATTCCAAGGTATTTGAAGGTCTCTACTCTCTTTATTGCGACCCCATTTAGCATTAATGTGCCAAATTGAACACAGTTAAGTCTCTGTGGTGAACCAATGACCATGTACTCACACTTCTTGGGGTTTAACGCTAATCCATTCGATTAAATCCATCTGGATATATTTTCAAGGTCATCATTAAGCCTTCTCAGGATCTCGTCATTATTATTAGAAGAATAATACAAGGCAGTGTCGTCGGCAAACATATTAACAGTGGAGTGAGAGATAGAAGAAGGGAGGTCATTTATGTAGACCAAGAAAAGTAGAGGCCCCAGGGCCGAGGCTTGGGGAACTAGGATATGTTCGGTGGACGAAAGCAAACCGTTGAAAAATACTTGCTGTTGTCAATTGTCAAGATATGAAACAAACCAGTCTAAATCAAGTCCAGTAACTCCAGGAGCTTGGAGTTTTCTCACCAGAATACTATGCTTTACTGTATCGAAGGCCCTTGCAAGATCGAGGAATACAACTGCTGAAACTTGACCATTGTCAATGTTGGACAACCACTCATCAACAACTTTTATCAAGGCTGTTTGTGTTGATCTTTTCTTGCGGAAACCGTGCTGAGAGGAATGTAGAAGATTGTTGTCCCCAAAGTATTTATAGAACTGATTGTGAACTTCTTTTTCAAATATCTTTGCCACAATTGGCAGCACGGATATTGGACGGTAATTTTCAACTTGATCCTTTGCGCCTGATTTATAAAGAGGGGTCACTTTGGCTACTTTTAGATCTTGAGGAAAGATATCCTTTGTCAACGATAGGTTGAAAATATAAGTTAGTGATGGAACAATAATATCGGCCGCTGCTTTCAGAAGGTGGGGAGGGATGTTATCCAGCCCTACTCCCTTGTTAATCTTTAAAGATTTCAGTTCTCTAAGCACTGATGAAGTTTTGACGGGTTGGAATTTAAAGGTAGAATTACTTAATGATGGACCGTAGACAGACTGTAAATTGGACTGAGATTCACCAAGTTTAGAGCCAATTGTAGCAAAATGTGAATTAAAATGGTTAGGAATTTTGACTGGAGACGTTGTTATTTTCTTATGAATTTCAATGGTATAAGGAGTTTTTGAAGATTTCGGTAGTAACTTTTTTAGTGTGGACCATATTCCCATGGGATCCTTGTTGCCGTTAGATATTTGGGTTTTAAAGTAATTCTCCTTATCTTTCCTAATTTGTAGCGTTACTTCATTCCTTAGCTTTTTGTAGGACTTCCAATCGTTCTCTGATTTAGTTCTAATGGCTTTTACGATGGAAATAGTCCCTTTGCCTCATCATGTCCTAAACGTTGTTAGATATCCACGGACATGGTTCCCCATGGACGGTTGTCGTTTTGAGGGGAGCATGTTGATCACAAATTTCTGTGAACATTGTTCTCCAGGTAGACCATGCAAGATCAGGATCGTCAAAACTTTCGATGACTTATAGTGGAAGAGATTGCACATCGTCACGGAATGCTTGTTCTTGAAAGCGGTTAAAGCTTCTGAATGTTATCTTTCTGGGCGGTTTCTTTATACTTCTTGCGCAGTGAACCGCGTAGACAAGTGAGTGATCGCTAATGCTGAGATGATGTACACCAGTATCGTGGATCTTCTCGGGGTGTGTGGTCGCTATGAGATCCAAAAGGCTGCTTGAAGACTCGGTAATTCGGGTAGGATCTCTAATTAATTGAGACATTTGATGTTGCACCAGTATCGATTTAAGTTTGGTTGTTTGAGGGAGACTCTGAATTTCTTTAATTTCAGTTGTCCTTTCAAACGTTGCCAAGCAACTATCATATCATCTTTCTCATGGGCACATCACACCATTACCGTCATTAATAATTGTGTTACAGAAAACTACGCTATTAGGAACGGCCAGGATCTTAAGGAAGGTGCTTGATTGGTAAGAACTAAGAGAGTATCCCCGGGCACTCTTGGTCATTTGTTATGACTCGCTCTCTTGGGATATATGTCGGCATGAAAACAGCCTCAACTCAGAGCTCCTGGGACTTTTTCTAATGACCTACAGAAATATCTGGAAGACCTACACAATGGTCTAAGCATCCAAGTCAGTACTGTTGGGGTCTGCGGGAATTCTCCGAAGAACCCTGGAACACTAAGGTGGTGTGTCACTACCTGCTGATAGGGCATACTCCACTGGCAACCATTGTGATATAGTCTAATCATCATCATCATCATCATCATCATCATCATCATCATCATCATCATCATAATAATTATTGTTATCGTGAACGGGTCATAGTGCAATTTATTTGGGTTGGCATAAAACTAGCGTCATTTAAATTTGTTAAATGACGAGTCCAAAGAAGGACGAAACAGCTGTCCATGGTTACAACCCTACTTTATCGAGTTTCGGTCATGTTGGTGTCTCGCAAAGTCAACTTTTTCACGTAATAATACAGCCTTGCTATATTACTATTATTATTATTATTATTATTATTATTATCATTATGATTTTTAAAAATAGTATTTAGTTTTATATAGAGAGAATATTTCTTAATGTAGCTAGTATACTATTAATTCATTAAAAGTAGATTATTAAATATTGACATGACTTGTTATTATTATAATTATTATTATTAAAAAATAAAAATAGTATTTAGTTTTGTATATAGAGAAAATATCTTGTCTAAAGTATTTTTAAATGTTTCCAAATAACATTTCCACTGCCACCTTGACTTCACTCATTCATTGTACAGTTCCATGTGTGGTGTCAAGTTGTTCCCCTTGAATGGTGCCTGGAGGTGAACTCGGCTCCCAAGGGAAATGCAGGATCACCTTAAAACAAAGCAGCTGCCGTTGTAAAAAGCCACATGCCTCAAATCATTTTGCAAACCAGACTCATGCAGCATTGTGCTGTCCTGTCTTCTGCCTTCAAGTGGGCCAAAAAGATTAGCGATGAGACCATTGGGTGTTATCACACTTTGAAATGTAATACCATGCACCCGATTGTGCGACTCATTGATTGTTTCAGACGAGCTATGCTTCTAACAGCTCCGTCTATAAAACCAAAACAAATTGTAAGTGGTGCACCATGAAGGTGAAAAGCTTCCGCATATCTGTACAAACGGTCAGGTTGAAAAAATGTCCCAGTTTTGGAGCTGATAACAATGATTGGCGTAGACCAAATCTAACACCTCATTAGAGATGAGGCAAAGCTCAGTGGGATTTCGGGCAAAGCGAGGCACCACATCTGTGTACCGTCCGGTCTGAAACGTTGGCGTAATTATAATTCGTATTCTTAAGATCCCTCCGAAACGTTATGGACTACCAATCTAACGCAGTCTATTACATAAAGGTTACTGGCAAGATACGGCGTTTGTGTGTTGACGAATAATTACGATACATATATGAAAATGTGGTTTTATCAGCTGAGTTGATAATGTAAATTGGCCATGGTAAAGAGATACCAAAGCTGACTTTTCGAGCGCCAGTCCTTCATCCGGAGCGAATCAAGGAATTATGGATTGTATCATGTGGTTTATATACAGAACGATGGAGCTACGATATTACATTGGTGGGAACATGGTAACGTGAAAACACGTGAATAAATTAGTTGCATGAAAAGCGTTCGTTGATAACGTGGGTATCAAGGGTGCCAATTTGAAGATAAAGTTATATTCTAGATTCTTCTGGTTTTCCGTGTAGCCTTGAGATAGGCCGCTGACAGACCGCCCGGCCAGATGTTGCTTGGAATGATTAGGGGGACTAAAAAGTCGAGCGACTGGTTTAGATGCGTCCTAATTTCATCTTTCTCAACGTCACAATACTCTTTCATTGAAACGAAGTCGTCATTTTTCCTCAAAATATTCCGTTAATACTTGTATAACGCTGCATGTCTTAACGTCAGCCCCCCTCCAACCCCCAACAAAGTTTTGTGATTAGCTTTTATTTTTTTTACACATCTGTAATGCTTGCGCTCAAGCTCGCCAATCCAATCGAAATTTAGCAATTTTGTCAGCCGGTTTTCGGCCACCGTTTCTACGGCTCTCAAAAATTTCCTTGATCTTTTACAGTTCCTGCATATGATTGGGCGACTTGAATGATGGAAGCCATGAAATATACAAAATATATTAGGCCTGTGTATTCGAATCAGTTTCTTTATTATATGACTGGCTCTTTCAGCGGTCAAGACGCATCAATTCTCCTGCTGTGATTGGCTACCCGCGAGGTCAAGATGGAGCCATCTTGACCGCTCGGGATACTGCCCGTTCGCCTCGCGTTTTACTGTCTTTTAATAGCGTCCTTTGAGTCATCTAATAAATCCTTTATTGACCAAGCTTGTTCGGTCCAGATTGCGGGATATTGGCCTCGTTCTTTTTTTGCGCCGGTTATTAAATGGACCTCGACTTCGTCTCGGTCCATAAACGCGCAAAAAAAGAACTTAGCCAATATCCCGCCATCTTGACCTCACGCTTGACAAATAACTCATATTCAAAGGCGTGAGTTTGTGAATTGAATTATATAAACACGTTTCGTCTTATTCTCTTATAACGGTATAGTAATTTTAACAAAACTACTACGTCAAGCAATACAGTGCCATTCATGAATTAATGAATTCATGCGTTTATTGTAATTTGCATCTTTGTTTCTGAAATTTTTTTAAAGGTTTTATAAGTTAATCATTATTCAAATCATTATGTGCATGGTTTTCATCAAGGCAAGTCAGTCGATAACCTCATCATTCGAACAACTACAGAAAAAGGTAAGACGAAATAACTACTCCAAGAGTTTATAATATATCCGGCGTTTTCAATTTGCAGAAGCTTGATGAAGTTTAGTACCAAGTTTTCACCAGGATTCCATTCTTCTGTCCCTGATTTTAAGTCCACGTAATTGCTGTAGTTTAACTAATTTACAAATTTTTAACGGCGTTATGGCCAGTTATTTGCTATTTTCTCAAGTGAATTTAGTTTGCTTCATACATTTCGAATACACAACAATCTTTAAGTGTGAAAAGAAATGTTGAAATAACGCAAAATGTTGCAATAATGATAACAGTACAGTATGATAATTTTGATAATTTTGATCCAGCTTTTTCCTGTTATGCCGTTAAAGGGTATTTGACCAACGTAGTCAATCTAAAAGCTTTTAGTCGTCAGGTGTCGAAAATCTTTAAAACATACTTTCTTTAAAAAAGAATATCAACAGTAAAATAGGTTTAAGCTTTCTCGTATTCTAATTCAGGTTTGCTTTATACGTGTAACCATAGTTAGTTACTAACTATGACCTGACTCATAAGAAGGCTATGAGACTCACAATTTATGAGATTCACACAACTGAAGTATTCATAATCTTTTGCCAGTCTTCCTTTCCCCACTTGTGAATGTTATTGCCCCCATAGGTTTCACAGCTTTAAGCTCTTAAGATTACCCATTATTTATAGCCGCTTCTAAACCTTTACCAGACAGCAGAAATAACGCCGCCCAACATTGTCACAATTCTGAAGGCACAAGATACTGTTTTTTTTTTTTTTAACCAAATGCCACATCTAACGGTTGATAAATCGGATAACAATCTTACTCCAATTATATGAATGTTGTGCCGCGTAGCACTAGGAACACAAATAGTGGAATAGAGAATTAACTCTAAAGTGTAAATTAAAGTGCTACTTAAACCCATGAATAACCCACTGGGCGTTAGCCCTAGTAAAGGGAAACAGGGAACCACACGAGGCAAAGAAAAAATCTTTTGACCTCGGTGGGAATCGAACCCACGACCTCCGGATTAGATCTACCGTTACTCTGCCGACTGAGCTACAAGGTCGCACAGAGAAAGTCGGGGACGATTTTAGATGGTAAATCGCGGCGAAGAGAAAGTAAGGGTACATATGAATGTTGTGCCGCGTAGCACTAGGAACACAAATAGTGGAATAGAGAATTAACTCTAAAGTGTAAATTAAAGTGCTACTTAAACCCATGAATAACCCACTGGGCGTTAGCCCTAGTAAAGGGAAACAGGGAACCACACGAGGCAAAGAAAAAATCTTTTGACCTCGGTGGGAATCGAACCCACGACCTCCGGATTAGATCTACCGTTACTCTGCCGACTGAGCTACAAGGTCGCACAGAGAAAGTCGGGGACGATTTTAGATGGTAAATCGCGGCGAAGAGAAAGTAAGGGTACATATGAATGTTGTGCCGCGTAGCACTAGGAACACAAATAGTGGAATAGAGAATTAACTCTAAAGTGTAAATTAAAGTGCTACTTAAACCCATGAATAACCCACTGGGCGTTAGCCCTAGTAAAGGGAAACAGGGAACCACACGAGGCAAAGAAAAAATCTTTTGACCTCGGTGGGAATCGAACCCACGACCTCCGGATTAGATCTACCGTTACTCTGCCGACTGAGCTACAAGGTCGCACAGAGAAAGTCGGGGACGATTTTAGATGGTAAATCGCGGCGAAGAAAAAGTAAGGGTACATATGAATGTTGTGCCGCGTAGCACTAGGAACACAAATAGTGGAATAGAGAATTAACTCTAAAGTGTAAATTCTATTCCCACCGAGGTCAAAAGATTTTTTCTTTGCCTCGTGTGGTTCCCTGTTTCCCTTTACTAGGGCTAACGCCCAGTGGGTTATTCATGGGTTTAAGTAGCACTTTAATTTACACTTTAGAGTTAATTCTCTATTCCACTATTTGTGTTCCTAGTGCTACGCGGCACAACATTCATATGTACCCTTACTTTCTCTTCGCCGCGATTTACCATCTAAAATCGTCCCCGACTTTCTCTGTGCGACCTTGTAGCTCAGTCGGCAGAGTAACGGTAGATCTAATCCGGAGGTCGTGGGTTCGATTCCCACCGAGGTCAAAAGATTTTTTCTTTGCCTCGTGTGGTTCCCTGTTTCCCTTTACTAGGGCTAACGCCCAGTGGGTTATTCATGGGTTTAAGTAGCACTTTAATTTACACTTTAGAGTTAATTCTCTATTCCACTATTTGTGTTCCTAGTGCTACGCGGCACAACATTCATATGTACCCTTACTTTCTCTTCGCCGCGATTTACCATCTAAAATCGTCCCCGACTTTCTCTGTGCGACCTTGTAGCTCAGTCGGCAGAGTAACGGTAGATCTAATCCGGAGGTCGTGGGTTCGATTCCCACCGAGGTCAAAAGATTTTTTCTTTGCCTCGTGTGGTTCCCTGTTTCCCTTTACTAGGGCTAACGCCCAGTGGGTTATTCATGGGTTTAAGTAGCACTTTAATTTACACTTTAGAGTTAATTCTCTATTCCACTATTTGTGTTCCTAGTGCTACGCGGCACAACATTCATATGTACCCTTACTTTCTCTTCGCCGCGATTTACCATCTAAAATCGTCCCCGACTTTCTCTGTGCGACCTTGTAGCTCAGTCGGCAGAGTAACGGTAGATCTAATCCGGAGGTCGTGGGTTCTATTCCCACCGAGGTCAAAAGATTTTTTCTTTGCCTCGTGTGGTTCCCTGTTTCCCTTTACTAGGGCTAACGCCCAGTGGGTTATTCATGGGTTTAAGTAGCACTTTAATTTACACTTTAGAGTTAATTCTCTATTCCACTATTTGTGTTCCTAGTGCTACGCGGCACAACATTCATATGTACCCTTACTTTCTCTTCGCCGCGATTTACCATCTAAAATCGTCCCCGACTTTCTCTGTGCGACCTTGTAGCTCAGTCGGCAGAGTAACGGTAGATCTAATCCGGAGGTCGTGGGTTCGATTCCCACCGAGGTCAAAAGATTTTTTCTTTGCCTCGTGTGGTTCCCTGTTTCCCTTTTTAATTACTAGGGCTAACGCCCAGTGGGTTATTCATGGGTTTAAGTAGCACTTTAATTTACACTTTAGAGTTAATTCTCTATTCCACTATTTGTTACTCCAATTATATCTGATCCAAGTGAAATAACGGTAATTAGAAAGAGTGAAATAGATGTTTATATAACTTGGTCTGGGAAGACGATTATAATTACAGCTGAATATAACATTCTTTCTACGCGCCAACCGTTGTTAGCCAAAATTTACAGCGTGAATTAGTTAATCGAACAGAGAGAACATGGGGTATTTTTTAGCAGATAACTGAACACAGTTTTATGAGTGTCTTTCTAAGGTGGCTTCAGTGTATAGGCATAAATTACGCTCTTGTACTGTGGTAAATTTATACCCATTAGTTACAGCAGAGTTACCATTAGTTACTACAGCAGTAAGCAGCAGTACCCATAAGTTACTAAAGAGAAGACTAAACATTAAATCACATCTCCCAGATTTGTGTGTGCGTTACGT